>JAWPHD010012872.1:0-72678 GCA_037043455.1 Cyrtodaria siliqua
GGGCCATAAATAACTCCGGTGAAACTAATCCAATCTGGCCAGTTTTCGAACTTGTCTGAACTTGCCTGAACTTTCATTGATATTAATCTGGCAAAATTTGGAAAAGATCAAATCATAAATAAAGGTGAGAGTGTTCACATGGCAAAAGTTAATGGACGATGGACAACTCACCATCCCATAAGCTCTACTGGCCAAAAGTTAACAACAATTTTAAGTAACATTAAACCTTTAATAATACTACAACAAATAATCATGTATCAAAGGTAACAAGGCTTTCAATTTTAATTATTTGCCTACCGATGTAATTCACCCTCTTGTAGAAGACCCCACCTTGAGAGTATTAATCATATATGCAGGCCAGGAGGCTTTAATAATGTACATGTATATACTTTAATTGATTAAACGCATGCAAAGTTATACTGAAACAAGACACCTCTGAGGGGGACGAGATGAAGGAAATTTCCCATCAGACATTACCAACAACAGGAAGCGAACGTGCACAGTGCAGAGGTTGATCCAAGCGTTCTATGTGTTCAAAGCCTTTGTATTTTAACATCTTTTATATAAAGCTTTGTGCCTTTTTAATGATTAAAGACTTTGCAGGTCAGAGAAGGCTTGGATTTTGGAGAGGTCTAAAGATCTAAAGCTCAAGGTCTTATCAACTAAGCTGCCAAGTCACAAGTTAACATTTAGTTTATCAGTTTACTTTCTTTAAACTCGTAATAATACCCTTAGTCCTGTCCTTCGGATGGGAACTTTTAAGTCTTTAACCAGGCATTCATGTCCACTAGCGGATACGGATCATACATGTATGTCCATGTTACTGTAGATAAAATATCAAACAATTTCGATTTTATCTACAGTAACATGGACATACATGTATCAAACAATTATTTTTTTCGTTTGCTTGACACATAATGGCTAATGAGTGGTTTAATTAACACATTGTTAAATCCTTTTATTTGAAAACGGACTTTTTTATCCTATCAATGCACTACTGCAACCCTTTTATGAGGCTAGAAACGGACCCGAAAATTTACCAAAATCTTACGCCCCCATCAAACAATTTCGATGCACGCCCTCAGTATAAAAAAAAATTCTCGATCGCTTCGCTTCCTCGACGCTTATTGGCTAATGAGTGGTTTAATCAACACATTGTTAAGTCCTTTTATTTGAAAACGGACTTTTTTTAACCTATATATTGACCAAAATCTTAGGCCCCCCCCCCACCGACCCTAAGCTGAAATCCTGGATCTGCCCCTGATGTCTATTGGAGACATTTGAACATTTGGAATCTATTAGATAGAATGAGTATAGAAACCAGGGTTCTGCAATTCGTATGTAATCTTTCCTTCTCTCAGGGGCGGCTTGAAATTACCTGAATAATATATTGATCGGCCGTCAAGAAATATTCAATTCACTACTCTTACATATTATCTGAACGATCAAAATGAATCAGTTCTATGGATTTTAGTATAGATAAATGTTAATTAATAGCAGTATGGACCGGATAATATCAGGGTTGCCAGCACCTGGGTCAAATAAAATTCCCGGACTTTTCCTGACAAAATGTAATTTTTCACTAACCAATATGACAAATTTTATAGGCCTCCTCATTCCCCTAAAGCTGACCATTACTTTAATTCAAATTAAAAGATATGTTACAACAATTTAATTATTGAGTATTACAGTCGATTTCTCGACAACAAAACACGTAATTTCTCGACGAATTTTGTTATTTTTTCTCTGACTTTTTAGAAAATTCAAATTCCCTGACCATTTCAAGGTCGCTGGCAACCCTGAATATATAAAGACAACTGAGCAGAACCTTATTATCTTACTAAAGGCCTATTTTAGACAACTTTAGAACAGCGTGCTAAAACCTGCTCCCCAGATCTTTGTTGTATTGGACTAATTTTTGTTATAAAGCCACACCTCCTACTACATAATATAATGAATGTGGGCGCAGACGGACGGGACAACCCTATAGCATAGTATGTCCCGTTTTTTAAGCGGGCTTATAATACATCTGAAAAATATGTTTGATGACATAGGATTCATCCCGTACTAACCTTATATAAACATGCACACAATAAGTATAAATTCATGTTTTTAGTGACATGAACAATGGTCTACGATAGTGTAACATAATATCATTTGTAACTCAAAGACTAGAAATGTGTCCATGCGCTACGGATGTCCCTACTGAAAACAAGTAGGGGGGTGGGGGGGGGGGGGGGGGGGGGGGGGGGTATTTTTCTAAACCAGACCTCAAGTCAGGCTATTGGCAAGTGTATTTTCTCGACCTCATAATATGTAAAAAAAAGTTTTTAGTGGGTGTGGAGGAGCGTTTATACGAGGGTATACATTACTTAACAACACACTTCAGACCAAGTAAGGAGAAGCATACCAACTGCTGTTCTACCAACCAATAGTCAGTATCGTGTATAGATATATTATATATACAAGTTAGCTCTGACACAATTTCATTGGATTACAACTGTCTATCCAATCAAATTTAATCTGATTCAACCACAGATTTAAAATCTGCTGGAAAACTTTTAAAACATCCTGGTCTTCTGCTTCTTCCTTTTGAAGGACACTCCACAGGTTTCCAAGTTTCTATTTTATACTTTTATTCCTTAGTCCACTCTGTCTTTTACTTCTTCCTATGGAGAGCCCTCCACTTGTTTCTCAGGTCCTCCGTTGTGCGATCTTTGGAGAAAGTGAAGGCCTGCAGTATAGATGCCCAGCTGTAGCCATACAGTTTTATACCTGGTAATGTATTAATAAATATTGTTTTAATTATCTTATTTTCTACAGGTATATTAATAGAGACAAACGGCCATTTGCTTGATTCTCGCCCAAAATCATTCTGAGTAGGTATGAAACCATCTATGACAGTGTTTTATTTTGGACATTTTTATAGCCATTATTGGGTCATATTCCCAATGCCAAAACATCTATGTGCACATCGTATAACCGGCAATCACCAAGTCAGGCTATGTTTCAAATCGGTTCCGATTTTTAGGCGATAAAGAAACGGTAGGTATATTTTTAATTTACTTAATAGCTATGCATATTGATTGATATGAGAAACATTTTGTAAGCTAGGATGTTCAGATATGTTTGCATATTATGTCAATACGTTTTTAGTCAATATCAGTGGAAAATAGACGAGTTATTGTCTCTAAACTTAAGAAGCTTTATATAAGAGGCACAATTTACACACTTTCAAACCAAAACTCGCCCCTTTGCACATGCACTGAGTTTGTTTCATGATACCAATTAAATCTATAACCATTGGAGAGCACGAGTGTGAAATTTCAGTGTTTCCACCAAGTAGTAAAGGAGATATTAACATTTCTTTGAACGTTGTGACGTTATGTTCCCAAAATATAGGAAAAAAAACTCTGTCAGATGCTACATGTATCTTTTTAAGACATAAAACACACCATTGTTGTTTATATAATATAACTGTATGGTTTTATACCCCGTCTTAGACGTCTTTCCTCACACATAGAGAATGGTCTGCACGTACGCGTCGCTTGTGACACGCTTCTCATACTCGATTTACCTTCGCACTCAGCAGCCTGCAAATAAAAAAGGCTTCATTTATTCACAATTCACATCCTGTCTTTAGTTACAAATTTCGAAGATGTTGAGATATTCAGTAGGTGAAAATAAAAGAGTTTACTCAGGCTTTATCCTCAATCTCTATATGAAAAACGAAAATATTAGACCATGATTTAAATTAAATGTATCCACATTGGTGTTTGAAAATCTGAGAGACCCAAAAGAACACTGCTGTACACACAAAATAAAGCTTTTAATATAATTATCACTACAAAGTAGTTTTATAGAGGGCTTAAGTCAGATCAGTATCAACGAAAAACACTGAGTTTACCCCAATACCAGATTGCGGAGATGTTTTGTTTTATTGATCACCGATTGGTCAAATTATTTCGATGGTGTCATGTGGAAGTTATGAATAGTGGGTAACTCAATTCCCAGGTAATACTAATTTTCACTGAGGTGTTTAGAAAATACATTATAAATTGTAAAACCTAATAACCAATTCAGGAGACATTATAACCAGTGTGGACTATACCAACACGTACCATCATTCTTTTATACTTCTCCTTCAGATCCACATTGGTTCTGGTGGGATGAAAGTGGTAGGTGAGTAGAATCTGATTCCAGCATCGACCCAGCTTCTTCACCCCCTCTCTCAGATTATCCTCTTCATCTTGCGTGTAGGATACACGCCTACGACGACGTTTGGACTTCGATGGTTTACATCTCACGTTAGGTGTATACTCGTCTTCCGAAAGTGGAGACACCTGTAGTATTTTGAAAAAAAATTGTGCAGAAGTCCACAATATTGTACACTGTGAGTTCCTTACCATGAAGCCATTGCATCATTACTGATAGATGCGAGAACCAGAATTTTTTGTTCTATGCATTGAATGAACCCTGCCCGAAGCGTCTTTAAACTCTTGACATTTGCATCCTAGAACAAGGGCACCGCCTAGCGGGGCATATACACCCGTCGCCGGCAAGGTTAAGTTCCAGGTTAAACCTTTTTCAAATGAAAATAATTCGAAACATATGGATCAGAGAGTTATGTGCCTTTATCAGATGTATTCAATGACTCATGCTGAAAATGTTTACAAAGTTTCAATGTTGTAGAACTTATGCTTCGAAAGATATTTGCCAAATCAGTTAAAAGTTAATGAATGGACATACAGAAAGATGAACAAACAACATCATGGCAAAATACGTCCTAAAGGCGTATAAAAAAAAGCATTAACTACGCAACTAGTCTGAATGAAAGCTGATTCAGAGTAAACACAATTATTTCCAGTGGTGTAGCTTTAACTATTTAAATTGAATTGAATGATGTTTAATGCTCATAAACTCATTATAGATTATTTAGAGAGAGAGAGAGGGAAGGATACAAAGGAATCTGGTAAACTGCCCTGCTCTTACAAACGAAAAGACTCCTATGGTTCTTGAACCTACTCGGAAGGCAGACGGGATCGCCTGGTTCATGTCCCCGTCTGATGGACGAGGCTTGGAGAAAGTGTCTTGCCCAAAAGCACACAGAAAAAAAACGTTGAGGCTTGCACCCGGGTACATTTTATTTATCCCAAAAGTTATGTTCATTCAGCATTTTTTTTTTTGGTTTTGATATCACAATATCACAATAAATCAACACATTTAGTAACTTACATTACCCGACATATATATTTTACATCAAATATAGAATTTTTCATAACATTAATTTTAAATAACTTAAAACTGGAGCATCGAATTGAGTTACCAACTTGCCAAGATTTACGTGACTTTTAATTGGCAAATATATATTATTATATGACCTTTACACCTGTTTTAATAAACATTGTTTTAGTGTCATTTTGTCATTATTTGGCAGGTCAGACAACTTAGTTCCTTTAAGCATTTCAAACTTACTTCATCAGTGTTAGACCCTGAGGTGAAGTCATATAAAGCCGAGTTTGTTTTCGTTCTCGTTTCAGTTTTACCGCCTTGTTTCCTACTCATTCTGTCCAACAGTCTCTCCCCAGGTAACTTCTGTACCCCCTGCTTCTTTAACGAGCGGATATTCAGTCTCTCAATGTACCTCAGCCTGCGGTGGTTTGCGCACGTGTTTGGGTCCGTCTCCAGGGCTATATTGTATGTCCTGGAATTCAATAAAGGCCTTTCCAATTTGTAGGGAGCCTGGCAGCCTGGAGGATTTAAATTTTAAGCAGAAAACAATTATTATATGCTTAAAGCATGAATGATACATTTCATATATGTATTGTTAAGTTAAAGATAAAAAATACACTTCTCACTGGTTTATTTTGTGCACGAGATATAATATATACTTGTTGTTTGGAATCTCAAAAGATGTAAGTTATATACCGGTATATATCTCGTCGTCAATATGTTAAGAAACGGTTTACATATCATATGAACTAAAATTTGGCTGTAGCTGGCAGGATAGCTACTTTAATTTAAAACAATACACTTGTAATTGAAATGGAGAGCTTTTGAAGCAGATGGTGTCATAATACTCTCATGAGCAGGTCTGACTGTATACTTATTGGGCCAGACTTGAATATCATCGATACCAAAGATTGCATACCCCCAGATATTGTATACCTGGTGGGCCAGATTTGAATATTATCTATACCAAGGACTGTATACCCCAGATATTGTAAACCTGGTGGGCCTGATTTGAAAATTATCGATTCCAAAGGCTTCCGGACAACAGATATTTTATACTCGGTGGGCCAGACTTAAATATCATCAATACAATAGGACTGCACGCCCAGAATTGATCATCAAACCTGTATTAAGTGTCAGACCAAATAATGGAAGAACAAATGGGTCTCTTAACACAAGTGGTCTTCTAATACAGGTGCATTTTAATTTAACTGAAATATAGGTCTATTAAAACAGATGGTCTCTTATTATGTCCGACTGTATACTTATTGGGCCAAACTTGAATATCACTGATACCAAAGACTTCTAATCAGGACCACAGATATTGTATACATGCTAGGTGAACCAGACATGAATAGCAATACAATTTTAAAGGATTGCACGCCAATGGTTTTAATATTATTCAAGACACAACAACTAGCTATTTATCTTGCACAATATAAATTCTATGGAAGAATTTTAATTTATTAAATCTGACATGGCATGATAAAAATGAGAGAACTGAACAAAACACAAGAATATTCTCACAACTGACAGTTTAAGTCCATTACTCAACATTACTCAACATATCAAAGTGAGTTTCTATGCATCGGCATCTTTTTTAAATTATCATTTAATTTCAAATGCTTCTAGCCTCTTTGAATGATGTAAACAAGAGGCCCAAGAGGGCCTATATCTCTCTACTGGCTACCCCCGGGGTGGGGCCCAAATTTGACCCCAGGTTCACCATTTGAACAAACTTGGTAGAGGATCCAAAAGTTGATAAATAAAAATATTAAAACCTTTGTAGTTTCAGAAAAGAAGTAAGTTCTTCCTATAACTCTATGTAAAACTGGTCCAACAAGGGGATTTTTTTTTTTAAATAAAAACAAAATATTTAAAAAATCAAGATTTCCTATGAATAAAACAAAATGCCTCAAGTGAAATTTGAACCCCCGACCCTTTGAGTTTGGAGTGTGCATTACCAAATATTGAAAAAGGGCCATAACTCTGGTGTTACTTGTTAGATCTGCCTGGTTCTCAAAGAGCTTTCATTGATATCAACAATCTGGCCAAGTTTGGGAAAGATCAAATACAAAATGAAGGTGCTAGAATGTTCACAAGCTGAAAATGGCATATTTCAATAATTCAAGGGTACATAGCTCTGGTGTTCCTGTTCCGATATAGCTGGTTTTCGTTGTCCGAGCTTTCATTGATATTAACAATCTCTTAAAGTTTGGTAAAGTTTGGAAAATGAAATGAAGGTGCTAGAGTGTTCACAAGGCAAAATATGGCATTTTTCAGCAAATCAAGGGTCATAACTCTGCTGTTACTCAATCAATTTGGCTAGTTTTCGAACTTGTCCGATTTTTCATTGATAATAACAATCAGTGTAAGTTTGGTAAAGATCAAATAATAAATGAAGGTGCTAGAGTGTTCACAAGGCAGAAAATGGCATTTTCCAGAAAAAAACAAGGGCCTTAACTCTGGTGTAACTGATCCGATTTGGCTGGTTTTCGAAAATGTTCGAGCTTTCATTGATATTAGAGGTTGAGAAACGAAACGCGTACGGGAACCTGTACCGGCAGACGACAATACGTCATCAAATGACGCCATAAATGCCAAACTCTGTCACTAACTGCCAGTTGTTCTACAAGTTTATAATGGGTAAGTAGCCATTTTCACGTACAGTTGGGTTAAATAGTGAACATTTGCCCGGGTACCTTAAGCATTCGTGCAAGCATTCATGCAGATTTTACTGCATTTTTTTTTGTATTTTTGTATTGATTTGAACTGTTTTTGATGAGTAGGTTACCCGTTTACAATTTATAACGCTCGAACATGTACATGACTGTGAAACAAGTTATATTTAGGACTAATTATATCTTCAAAATATTTATTTGTGAGCATTTTCATAACGAATGTAGACTTATACTTTGACAATAGTCAGTTTGTATCTTCTGGTGTCATGGTTTGGTTGATTGATTGATTTATTGATTGATTGATGGATAGATTGATGGATGGGTTGTGGATGGGTGAATAGATGAATGGGTTGTGGGTGGGTGAATAGATGGATGGGTGATTAGATGGGTTGTGGGTGAATAGATGAATGGGTTGTGGATGGGTGAATAGATGGATGGGTTGTGGGTGGGTGAATAGATGGATTGGCTGTGGGTAGGTGAATATATGAATGGGTTGTGGATGGATGAATAGATGGATGGGTTGTGGGTGGGTGGGTGGGTGAATAGATGGATGGGTTGTGGGTGAGTGAATAGATGGATGGTTGTGGGTGGGTGAATAGATGGATGGGTTGTGGGTGAGGGAATAGATGGATGGGTTGCGGGTGGGTGAATAGATGGATAGGTTGTGGGTGGGTGAATAGATGAATGGGTTGTGGATGGATGAATAGATGGATGGGTTGTGGGTGGGTGAATAGATGGATGGGTTATTGGTGGTGAATAGATGGATGGGTTGTGGGTGGGTGGGTGAATAGATGGATGGGTTGTGGGTGGGTGAATAGATGGATGGGTTGTGGGTTGGTGAATAGATGGATAAGTTGTGGGTGGGTAGATGAATGGGTTGTTGTGGATGGATGAATAGATGGATGGGTTGTGGGTGGGTGAATAGATGGATGGGTTATGGGTGGGTGAATAGATGGATGGGTTGTGGATGGGTTGTGGGTGGATGAATAGATGAATGGGTTGCTGGTGGGTGAATAGATTGATGGGTTGTGGGTGGGTAAATAGATGAATGGGTTGTGGGTGGGTGAATAGATGGATGGGTTGTGGGTGGGTGAATAGATGAATGGGTTGTGGATGGATGGATGGACACATTTCTAGTTTTAGTTTATGACGGTTTATACGTGTACAGAAACCTTTTTTTTTTCACAGACAATGGACAAGAAGAAGATGATACGATTTTCCCCAACCCAGGACTTAAAGCTTATGCGCGAGGTTCTTGCAGAGAATCCGTATACAGAGCCCAAGAAGTGGGCCATCATAGGCGAGAAACTCTCAGACGGGGACTTCAGGGTGGAAGCCCGAAGAGCCAGGGAGAGGACAGCACTACTGTTGATTACTTTCAGAAAAGAAGAGGCCGCCTCGCAGAAGCAGTAAGTTTTGTTTGAAACATCATATGTTAATGGCAGTGTTCTTTAAAGAAAGTAGCTTACTCCATCCTGCGATCAAATCCACAACCTCCGAACCTTGCCCACTTGACCACCACGTCATTATGTACTTTGATGAAAGGTCATTATGTACTTTGATGAAAGGTTTACATTTGTTTGTGTATAGACTAAAGAAAGTATATTTTTTGTTCAAACAGATCTGAGGTGGATGAAGATGTTGATTAGAGAGTAGTCCTCCTCCAGGAAATACGTGAATTGGCTGACGAGGCCAAAAGAGAAAACAAAAGAAAACAACAGACGGACAGACAAGTAAAACAAAATGAGGAATCGGTGGCCCAGGCTATAAGAAAAAGGGCAATGGAAGGGATGAATAAAGGTACATACATTTACTTATTATTTCTGCGTGATGAGTGCAGATGTTTGACGGTTTTAGTTTTACTGACAATGCTTGCTCATTACAGGCCCCGAATTCACCAACCATACTTGAGAAAATTATTAGACTTTGAGTTAAAGAATGGAAATGTCTATCACGATTATTTCAGTCATTCTGAAAGATGAATATTCAAAACAAATTGTATTTTGTTAGGATTGTGTATACCGGTAATAATTTGCTTTCATATTTTGAATGAACAAAAGTCTCTTTAAAGTTCACAAGCCATGTTTTGTTTCATGAACATGTTTCTGTTTATTTAAATCAAAATCAATACACAACAATCGATATTTACTATTCACACATTGCAATATCTGTGAAAAGCGAGAATAAGATTTTATTTGATGATGTAGAATACTTTGAACATGTAAATTGATCCACAGGTAAGTGAATTTTCAATTATCTGGCAATAGTTGTTCAGCTATACAATTCAAATTTACCTCATTTCCCTGTGCAGTCACGCAGTGGTAAAAGTAGTATCTACGTCATGCAAATAATACTTATTTTTACATAGAACTTAGTAGCGGTTTTAAATATATGTTTCTCTCCGGGACTATCAAGAAATGTTCATATGATGTATAAGAGTTAAATTTGTTAATTGATAATACTACGAAAAGGGTGGCCATTCCATATTCTTGAGGCAAGTCTAAATATTTTCTCAAGAATGGTTGGTGAATTCAGTTACTGGCAGTTCGGTTACAAACAAGTACCAATGATACAAACAACAACGAATCTTGTTCATACCATACGATCGTCGGTACTTCGGCGCATTGCACAATATATCGTAGTCTTTGGACGAAAAAGTATTCAAATTGTAATTAGAAATAACACCAATGTCTGTATGAGGGCTGTATATATTTAAATGTAACTACTTATCTTTCAATCAGCTATGTTTGGAATCAGTTCAGATGAAAGATGGCATTTTCTTTCTTTGGTACTGATATTTCATAGATACTAGTAGTTTGCCGGCGCTGATATTTCACAGGTACTGATATTTTACTGGTATAACAATTTTGTTTACCTAAACTGATCTTTTTCCATGTTTTATATTTCAGACGACGAGAAAACCACCTAAAACTAAGAAAACAACGGTGAAGACGTACTTGCGCGATAAACAGGAGAAGGAGTTTGAGCTGAAAAAATCAGGAATTAGAACTACGGAAAGAGGAGATCAAACTACAATGGGACAGATTTGAGCTGGAGAAAGAAGAAAGAAAACAATGTTTACAAATTCAATTGTCTCAAAACTACATTCTTTCCAGACTTCTGAATTGAATGTTTTTTAACAGCTCATCAACACAGTATAGGTTATTTAGAGCCGCCCCAGAGAGAGGGGAAGGATACATAGGAATCCGACGACCTGCCCTACTCTTATTATCGAATAGATTCCTATGGTTCTTTAACGTGCTCAGAGGATAGACTGATACACGGGACCGCCCGGTTTACGTCCCCATCCGATGGACGGGAAAGTGTCTTGCGCAAGAACACACCGACGAAACTCAGTGGCACCACGGAGGATTGAACCCAGGGCCTTCGGTTACAAATCCGCTGCGCTACCGACTGCGCCACGCCAGCCCTTCCAGACTTCTGAACAAAATTGCATAAAACTGTAATTGGGACTAGCAATGTAAAACCATGTGTATTACATTTACGACCATACCTGTATTGATTGACTGAGATTGAATAAAGTTTTCAAGAACATGTATTAATTTCTTTAAAGTCCATTCAAATAGTCATGCAGTGATGGAGGTTCAAGCTGAAAGAACTCTCCCGTTTCGCTTCCATAGAGACATGTGTGGCAGTTCGTCTTCAGTGTTGCTACTTCAAAATATTTCCCAACTGGTTGGAGATGGAGTTTTTGATATTGCTTATAGTCTATGAATGCAAAATTTGTCAGGATTTTTCCAAAACACCATTCACAGCAACTCTCATGGCAGGCATACGTTTATTAAACTCTTGCTGGTCTGCTGTTAAAGCTGCGCCACGATATGGTGCCAGTAAATGTGGTCTAAAGGGATAAGCCAGATCTCCATATAGGTGTGTATATAGAACTGTCTGTCTGTGTCATGTAGTGCTGTAATTGGTCAAGCAGCCCGCTTTCTCTAAGCATCCCTGCGCCATGTCTCTTCCCTTCAATGGGTCCAAATAAGTTTGCAATTAGACCGTTGGGAGTACTGACGGACTGAAACTTCAAAGCATGAACACGTCTGTGTCCATTGTACACCATCCGTTGGTTGGTAGAGGGCCAACAGATCGGCCTAACAAATCCCCAACAATTTGCAAGTGGAGCCCCTGTGTCTTGTAACGATTCTGCAAAACTATGCAAACGTTCAGCAGAGAGCCAACTTTGGTTTAATTCATGCAATAAATGGTTATTTTCTTGGTGAACAAAGTCGAGCATGTCATTAAATATATAAGAGATCTCACTCTTTGATCTGTGAAACACATGAGTCAAATCGCCCAACATGTTTGGATACGCCAAACGCCGCAGAAGAATACACAGGGTTTCGTCACCACCAACTTTGGTTCCATTACCGGCTTTAAACATGACTGGAACTCGCAGTTCATACCGCAGATGTGGAATATGACATTTTTCAAATCGAAACAATGACCTACATTGTTCTTCAGTGTAACGATCAAGACTGAAATTTTTAGCGTAATCCACACTCTCTGTAAGTTGGTACAACAATAAAAACTCCTCCTCCTCTGCAAGATCACATGCACGTATGGACACCATTTTCTAACAAGGCTAGTCATAGGAAAGTATTGAACCATGTGTTGGCATTTTACCAGTACCCGTTAATAATTTTCTTAAAACAAATATTGGAATAACACATACTGGTATGAGTACGGGTAGCTTCCCGTACTGGTATGCATATCGTTTCTCAACCTGTCTATTAACACTCAGTGCAAGTTTGATAAAGATCAAATAATAAATGAAGGTGCTAGAGTGTTCACAAGGCAGAAAATGGCATTTTTCAGAAAAAAACAAGGGCCATAACTCTTGTGATACTGACCCAACTTAGCTGGTTTTGGAACTTGTCCAAGCTTTCATTGGTATTAACAATCTGTGCAAGTTTGGTAAAGATCAAATAATAAATGAAGGTGCTAGAGCGTTCACAAGGAAAAAAAGGGCATTTTTCAGAGAAAAAACAAGGGCCATAACTCCGGTAATAATGGTCCGATTTTGCTGGTTTTCGAACTTGTCTGAGCTTTTATTGATATTAACAATCTGTGCAAGTTTGGTAAAGATCATATAATAAATGAAGGTCTAGCGTGTTCACAAGACAGAAAATGGCATTTTTTCAGAAAATACAAGGGCCATAACTCTGGTGTTACTGACCCAATTCAGCTGTTTTTCAAACTTGTCCAAGATTTCATTAGTATTAACAATCTGTACAAGTTTGGTAAATATCAAATAATAAATGAAGGCGCTAGAGCATTCACAAGGCAGAAAATAGCATTTTTCAGAAGAAACAAGGGCCATAACTCCGGTGTTATTGATCCGATTTGGCTGGTTTTCGAACTTGTCCAAGCTTTTATTGATAATTACAATCTGTGCAAGTTTTGTAACAATCAAATACTAAATGAAGGTGCTAGAGTGTTCACAAGTCTTAATATGGCATTTTTCAGCAAAACAAGGGCCATAACTTCGGTGAAATTAATCCGATCTGGGTGTTTTACAAAATTGTCCGAGCTTTCATTGATATAAAGACACTGGCAAAGTTTCGTTAAGATCCAATTAATAATAAAGGCCCTAGAGTGTTCACAAGGCAAAAGTTAACGGATGACAGACGACGGACAACTCGTCATCCCATAAGCCTTCGTCCAGTAGAGCTAAAAACAAAATTCTAACATACTTGTGTCAAAAATCCTGCAATCTGATTGGTTGGCATTCGATCATTTGCGACTATTAAATAATGCATAACCTGTCACAAATCCAGTCATGTGACATTCAACCGTCGAAAACGTGACTTCATTACATTTTATTTAAATGTGTTTGTGAGCAAAACTGTCAAAAGCAATGGAACGGGTTAACCAGAATTGAAATGGTGTTTAACAGCTCTGCCAATGTGTCACCATTAAACAAAATTTGCAAATCACTAAACGACTGATTTACCGTCGCAAAATTCAAGATTTCAATAAAGTTAACCCTATATTGACGTCCTTACAATCCTAAAGCAGGAAATGTTACTGGATTATTGCTAACTGATTATTGAAACTTTTACCATAGCACTTATCTTGTGTGTGAGAAGTTTTCTTGTTACTCCGGAGAACGGCCGCAGTTATGTTGGGTGGCTCCTCCTCTACATCTGACAGGTCGCTACTGCTACGACACCCATCAATGTTGCCTGTGTTAAGGTAAAATACGAAAACGATATTGACAAACATAATAAAAAAGTTCTAGCAAGTTGCACTTTTTTTCCCCAGATTATTATACGAGGGGGGTTCAATATATTCTGTCACTGGTATTCGGAACTAACAGATACTGGAAATATAAAAAACTTCTTATTACAATCCTTCAAAGTATTCCCCCTGAACAGATACACACTTTCGGAGTCGTGCTATCCACGCAGCAAAGTAGTCTCCCCTTGGTATACTGTTGAGACACTGAAATATTTTGGCACCAAAGGCGGTTCTGGAGGCATAGCGTCAACCAGAGAGGTTTTTCTTCAGCAAAGGGAATAGGAAAAAGTCACAGGGACTAAGGTCGGAAGAATAAGGTGGATGTTCAAGCTGTATCACTTTTTCTTGCTCCAAGAAAGACTGCACAATTGTATCTTTGTGAGCCGAGGCATTGTCATGAATCAGCTGGATGCCATTCAAAACTTTACTTGGGCGTTTTTTCTTGTAATTATTTTTGACTGCTTTGAGAGCTTTGTCCTTGTAAAATCTGGCTGTGATGGTTTTTCCGTTTACATGGAATTTGTACCACAGGGCCACTGGAATTAAAGAAAATTGCATACAAAACCAGTTCAGCGCTTTTTGTTCATTTTGCAATAATCGGTCTTGCCTGATTTTTACCCAACCATTGTTTCTTAAAAATGTTTATCTGCCGCTGGGGCTCAAAATAGTACACCCATGTTTCATCTCCAGTGAGCAACTCAGAAATTTTTGTAGGATGACAATTTTCATATTTTTTAAGAAGATTTTTAGCACATTTTAAGCGTTTGGCCTTTTGTTCAGTTGACAGAAAATGAGGGACCCATCTAGCACAAAGCTTCTTTAATTTTAAACAGTTGGTCAAAATGTGATGAGTTTTGCCTTCTGAGATGCCAAGACTATTAGCTATCTTAGAAACTGTATACCGCCCATCTTCGTCTACCATGGCCTTCACAGCATCAATGTTCTCCTTTGTTGCTGCAACAACAGGCCTGCCAGGACGGTTACGGTCTTAAATGCTAAGTTTACCCCCTTTAAATGTCTTAGCCCAATGAAAAACCATTCTCAATGTCACGGCAGAACTGCCATGTACACGGCACAGTTCAGCATAAATCTCTTTTGCAGGTACTTTTAAAGCAACCATGGCGTTAATGTAAGCCCTAATTTCAATTGTTTCTTCACTTTTAATGACAGCATTGAAATATAGCCACTATACATGAGTGCGCATAATTCCATAATGGATATCTCCGTCAATTGTTATTGGATTAAACCACTATTTTGTATGTAGTTAGTGAAATTGCCTTCAAATGCACGCGTTTTAAGTGCGGTAATGTAAGGCGGTTTCTACGGAAGCGCATTAGTGACAGAATATATTGAATGCCCCTTGTAGATTGATTAATACGCAGTATTGTAAATTAGATTTATGTGCGTACCATAATGTTTATTCAGGCAATTTTAAGCATGAAAGGTCATTCTATGAAGCTGATTTAATGATTGATTGAATTGGATTTTATAGTCGCACCAACAGCTAAGGTCATATGGCGACTTTCCAGCTTCCATCGGTGGAGGAAGACCCCAGGTGCCCCTCCGGGCAATTTTCGTGCGCGGACGGGCACCTGGGTAGAACCACCGACGTTCCGCAAGCCAGCTGGTTAGCTTCCTCACATAAAGATTCCTGAGGGATCGAACCTACAGCGGTGAGGGGCAAGTGATTTCAAGTCAGAGACGTTAACCACTCGGCCACGGACGCCCCCGGATTTAATGATCTTGTATGTAATGATCTTGTATGTTCCTCTCTAATGAAGTTGTTGAAAATTCTTTTATCTGTACAATGACTAAATGTATTGTTTCCAAAGGATTCCAATGTAACAGAATTCCATTTCTACAAAGACGCATTGACAAAATGTGTCTATTGTTCGTGGCGCTTGTTTCAGCCAATGTTGTTTTGGACTTTTCAGACAAAATTTAACTAATACCTAAATAAGATGTAGATCAGTGAAACAGAACTTCTTAGCAGTAAATAAAAAATACCTTACTTTTAAAAATCGGTTGAGAAATAAAATGTTCAAGTGTGAAAGTGTTTTTTTTCAGTGTGCCAAATTCTGATAATCAAATTCAGAAGAAATATATTTTTTAGAATTGTTATCCAAAAATGGTTTTAAAGGGACACTGTCCGTAAGTAAGCAGATATTGAGCATAACCAAAAAACTGGCTGACTTTTATTCAGTGAAATGTATACATAAAAACATGAGGATAGACCCTAAGAAGTATGTAGGAATACATTCGTGAGTTTGGAAAAAAAAAGTTTTAATTATTATATGTAAATAAAGTGGGACCCACAATATTTACCTTTTCTGCGATCACGTGACTTCCATTAGCGCATTAGGTTTTCACCACAGTATGTATTGCGAAATATGTATAGCCCGCTTAGCTCAGACGGGAGTGTTGTCGACCACTTTACGCTCACGCACACTATTGTTACGGCGAGTGTAATTTTAGTTTGGGCTGCGAGTTCAAACGCACAAAGCGGATTTACTTTTTTTTGTACCGCAATTGAATTCCGTTAAACAATCTTGCTTTTAATTAGTAAATATTCAATAAAGTTTAGTGTGTAATGTTTGCGAACATAATTATTGTGTGTTTTATAAGCTAAAAGTTACGGACAGTGTCCCTTTAACGTGTTGAATAAAACTAAATTAAGACACTCAGAAAGTTTTATAGCAAAATATTCAGACAAACTGAAGTCATTTGAGATTTCTTAGTTTTTTGCTGTCCCAGCAACAAGGAATGATTTACATGGGAAAAGCCCCATCAAAAAAGTATTTTGGCTGTAAAACATTTATTTCTCAACCAGTTTTCAAAACTAAGGCAGTTTTCTTTACCACTAAAAACGACACGTCAAATGATATCTAATTTAAATACTGGTTATTAAAATTGCTCGTTAAAGCTAATGCTGAAAACCCTTTGGCTGAGACAAGCGTCCAGAACAATAGGTATATAAATACTAGTATGACCTTTGAACCCAAATTATGACTTTGACCAGTGATATACCACCTAGAGCTTACTTTAGTTTGGGAGCAACACGCTGCCTTGATGATAAACTTATAACAGTAAACAAAAAATGTCAATGTAAGTGACAAATGCCCCCGAAGTGGTTTTGACCTTTGACCTCTAAGTGTGACCTTGACCTTGGAGCCACGGACCTGGATTTTGCGTGCAACACATCTTCTTGTTTGGGTGAGCACTTGTGCAAAGTTATTTGAAAATCCGTCCATGAATGTCGGAGTAATTAACCGGACACGAAAACACTTCTTTTTGATCTTTGACCTCTAAGTGTGACATTGACCTTGAAGCCACGGACCTGGACAAGTCGTCTTGTTATAGTGAGCACTTGTGCCAAGTTATTTGAAAATCCGTCCAGGAATGCCAGAGTTATTGACCAGACGATTGTACGGACTGAGTCCACACTGATGGATGGACAATGCGACCACTATATGCCCCCCTTTAGGGCATAAAAATATAACTAAAAATAAATTATCTCAATCTGTCTCAATGTTTACAGAGCGGATAAGATGGCGTGTATGGACGGACTTACTGTCTATGGAGCTGCTGCCAGAACTGATGTTCAAAATCCCAGATGGAGAGTGAATTCCGCTATCATTCAGGGCCCTCCGTTTTCCCACCGACATGACACTAAATGTGGCGTCGAGTATGGGGCGTCTGGAGCCGCAGTCACTAAATGCTGGACGAGGAGGGATTATGGGCTGTTGTCTCGGCGTTCCTGGGGGCATTACAAACCAATTGTCCGCGACGTTGCTAGCCCTCCTCTGCACCTGTTTGTCAATGTGTCGCACATTGTTTTGAGATACGACAATGCCTGAAGTCGGTTTAGGCTTAGCGTTTGTGGAATGGTTATAATTGGGCTGTGTATGCATACCAATGTTTGTACTCTTTGGATAGTTTTGGTTTCCTTTTGTTTTCTTTATTAACTCCATATCGAATTCGGACTGAACATCAGAATCATACATGTCTCTGTGGTTACCCTTCGTAGTGTCTGATGTTGTTAATGTTTTTGTTGGTTTCGGCATTTTGTTGGATCCGAGTAAAGGTGTGATCCTTACTTTACTTCTTGGTGGCACAGCAATGGGTTTAATAAACTTCACACTAGAACATTGACTCGCTGAATCCATGTTTTCAACAGTTTCGCTGTCCCGTGAATACGGCAAATTGGTCTCCGACCTATATTTTGTTCCATGGTTTTCAGGAGCTATATTAACTACAGGTTTTACATTTTTAATAATTTCAGTTGACTTTTCTCTGCAAGTACTTCTTGATGGTGTAGTTTTAGTTACTGGCTGTTGTGTTCTAATATCGCACAAAACAACCACGGGTGTTTTGGAGGTTGCTGAATCTTTGTTGCTATTTATGCTACTGTGGCCAGCTCGACTTGTTTTTGATTTAAGGACGGCTTGCTCATGTTCAATCAATAATCTTTTTGCACTAGATGTGCTGTGCTTTTTTGCATTTTGAATACTTGGTGTATTTAACACATTTGTCTGTGATGATTCATCAATCTTGTCCACTGGGCTGTTAATATTCTCTTCCATAGTTTCCAAGGACTTATTTTCTTTATCTTCTTTCTCATACCCAGTTTGCTTTTTTTTAAATACATAAGGTGTACCACACTGGATTTCAGCGTTTTTACAGCCTCCAGATTCACCAATTCTCAAACTTCTCGCGTCACCCGATACAGGAATAACAGTTTTTAAAGGTAACATTCCAGTGACATCTATTTCTAATATTGGACTCGCACAGGTTCTCTTATCCAAGCGAATACTCACAGAACTGTTAGCACTGTTAATAAAGTTTGAATTAGCGGACAGATCTAACGGAACTGCGACATACAGGCTCTCATTCTGGGTAGTATCATTAGTTGTGACATGCACAGATCTATTATTATTCTCTGAAGTATGAGGTTGTATTGTAATATCTCCGCCGGAATGGGACGGATTCTGGGTCTCATGCCCACTACAGGTAGATGTATGTGTACTTCTGATCAAGGGAGGTAGGCGCCTGTTCTGGCGTTCTTGAAAATTAGCGTTCTTTTGCATTTTTTCGTATTTCAACGCACTAGATGTCTGTGGTATGTTTACATCACTATGTAAACTGTTGTTGTTATAGTTACTGTTCTCCATTACAGATGAATCTTGATGACGAGGGTCCTCATTGGAATGTGATCGCTCATTGGGATACGTGTAGTTCAGCCCACTTCTCGTCGAAGACCTCCGTGTCTCGATGTCTGAAGTAGGCCGATTTCTATAGTACAGTTCAGTATCGCTCCTTAACAATCTCTGGTTTTCGTCCGAGTTATGCCGACGCCTTCTGTCCAGGTCCCCACCTCCTTGCAGCGTTGCACGACTCAAGCAAACATCTTCCTGAATTAGCTGGTTCACTTTCTCCAATCTCTGTCTCTCAACTTTCTCCTGAAATTACATAATAACATGAAGGTTGCGATCGGCACACAGTAAGCCCTTGCAAAGTAATTATAGTTTTGTTGTATGATCTTCTGCATTCAATTTTAAATTTTATTAAGTGTACAAAAAAAAAAAAAATCAATTTCCGAATTTATATAGTATGTGATCAAAGACATATTGGTCTAATATAGTCGATAAAATTTGATAAATTTGCTGAAATCTTGTCACATAGCCAACCCCAAGAGAACATGCACCTACAGGCCCTGATCTGACAATTACTCTAAAATATAGTAAGTTTGGGTTCCATTAATTTTCATGAAATAGCTATATATATTAATATACCGTATAATCCCTAATAAATGCCCTCGGGGACGTAACATTTTTGGAAAGGGGGTGGGGGGGGGGGGGAGGCATTTATTTGAGACCAAAAATACATAATTTAACTTTTAATTCAGACATTATCTAATGATTTTCTTTATCAAGAAAACCAAAGTCTGCATGTCAATCAATCAATTAATGCATCCGATTTTACGTTTTCTAGTGATTTTGTGCGTTCCATTGTGAAAAGAGGGGGTGGGAGCAATTATTAGGGAAGGGGCATTTATTAGGGATTATACGGTATGTAAAACAACACTAAAGATATTATTAAATGTGTTTTGACTGGTTAAACCCTACATTAAAATATTTGTAGAACAACTGTGATGTTTTTAAGCAATCTTAGTAGCTCAGTGGATACAACCTTGCTCTTAAAGCTGCAAACCTCCACCTTGCGTGGGTACGAGCCCTGACAGTGGTGTCTGATGGGAATATTCATCATTCAGCTCATCTCATTCTAAGCGCCTCCATGGTCGAGGGGTTAACGACGTTGCGTAACCTTCTCGCCTCTCACTGCTGCCAGTTCGAATCACACTGGGAGCTCAACTTGTATTAGTGGGAAAGTGTTGATTCTTATGGATGGCGGGAGGTATACAGTACTGGTTCTACCCAGGAATAAGTGGTTGGTCTACCTCTAACACAAAAAATTGACCGTCATACATAGGCTGGCCTAAAATGTGCTGACAACTGACGTTAAACAACAAACAAGCAAAACAAACCCTCTGAGGTTGCTGTTCCAACATGACCTAACATGAGTTATTGCTATGTTAGCGCTAGCAGTTGATAAAATAGCCAGTGGATATTAAATCTTCAGAAATTATCTTAAACAGCTGAATGTTTTTGCATTTTGTTGGAATATTTGATTAAATTTGAGTATATTTTCACAATTTTGAAAATGTTGGCTACTACTGTTCAAACCTTAGCGCCAACATAGTATTGGCATGTAAAACCCCATTTAATTTCTGGATGGACGCAATTCATAATAACAACCCATTATTGGAGAAAGGTAGCAAGTGCATATAAAATATATAGTAAGTTGGTTCCCTTCCCTACCAATAGACGCGCACTAAATCAAAACTGATTTAGACTTACCTTTATTAATTGATCCATTAGAGATTTCTCCATGGGTGTGGAGCAGTCCCATACAATCTGACGGTCGCCCATGACTTACCTTTATTAATTGATCCATGAGAGATTTCTCCATGGGTGTGGAGCAGTCCCGTACAATCTGATGGTTGCCCGTGTGGGAGCTACACGCGGACTGTGGGGCGCATCCTGTATTGTGCTTCACTGGCAGATGAGCACTTCTGTGGTCATCTAAGTTTCTACAATGTGATAAATACCGTACCAATGACCTGGGATTCTAGTACCACGCTGCACTTCTTACCTTCCCAATGACAAAAAGTATGTTTTATTCCCTAATTGGAGTGAAAACATTGTTTTTTTAAATAGTTTAGAGGGAAACTTTAAACAGGAAAAGGGGAAAACTATATACTTTAAGAGGAAGGGAATGAAATACTACAAGAGAATGTACATATGGTAATTTAATGTGTTAGCAAAGTATTTAAACATACAATATTGCCTTTGTTTGATAGCGAACAATTTCTACTTTAAAGGGAGTACATCAGGTTTTTTCTAGAAATATCTTAAATTATAAAAATGTTCCAATTCATGATAAAACACTTATATCCATCAAAATATGACGTTCGAACCATATTGTTAAGGTTTAAACGTTGAATACACCATATAGCTAGGACGGAATCGGGCATACAATGCTGAAATTAACCCTGGTGCGTAACCTAGGATACCACGTATTACTGTACAGAATGAATTTCCTTGTAACTAAGGGGTACTTTTTAGGATCATTCATTATGTTTAGGTGCTTTAAAATAGAAGATATCATTATTTGTCAATTTTGAGTCGGACCACTAGACCCCTTTGAAAAGCCTGATGTACTCTCTTTAAAGCAAAAAGATGCGATTTTTTACAATTGCATACATGCCAAATTTTCCAGCATCATATCAGGGAGATTGGACTTCCAAAAGATTTGTTCCAAATCAGGGAGATTTACAGAGTGCCATGAAACCATCACATTTTTTCAAATATTGAATAGAAATGTTGATAACTATCACTTTATTTCTAATTTTATTTTGTATTTCATTATCTATTTATATATGAAATAGATGAAAACAAATAACAGTAACTGCCTTAGGCCATAATGAATTAAAAAAAATATGACACCCCGGCAATTCTGATTTCTTCCAAAAAAAATCTAAACAAATATATATCGCTTTTACACCGATATTCCAAACTGCTTTCCGCGTTTTAAACCTGTCTTCTGAATCCCAGAAACGTAATAACCAGTGTTGTGGTACAAAACTTCTTCACAAAATGATGCAAAATTGGCAAATTAAATGGGGGAAAAATGGTGTTTGTTATCATTAAAGCGGTAAAGGATGTTGCAATTATGAAAGACTGGTTTAGTTGTAATATTGTGGAAGATATAACATTGTTACCAGACGTTTATAACGTATTACAAATTACAGGCAATCAACCATACTCGGCAAATAATTGATTTCCGGGAGATTTTGAGCGGCTTCCGTGTGATCAGAAGATCAAAGGCCAATCCGGTAGTCTACCGGAGAATGCGGTAGATTTGGCATGTATGCAATTGAATGGGTGCAGGTACCATTCCCAAAAGGGTGAAAAAAATCATCGCTGATTCTTAGAGATCATGTGTTGGTGACCCAAGTGTGGAGACTAGCTATGTTTAGTGAAGGTTTAGCCATTTTGAAATTATTGTTCCATTATAGCATTGAAAAGAAAACTTTTTTTTTGTTTAACAACAATGACCTTGACCTTTTATAAAACCTATACATGTATTTGTGCTGAGTAAAATACCTCTGACAACTGACAGACATAAATACACAGAAACTATATATACATGTTTGCAAGTACCGGTATATAAACTTTAAAAGAGCCAGCATCTAAAGATATGCATGCTGTTCTTCTACTTACACATCTATGACTGATTCAGCCTCTACAGATAACGCACGGTCTTGCTGAGCTGACAGCTTGCTCTTGTCCTTCTCCATTGTCTGTAACTTCTTGTCCAGCTCATTGATCTTCTTTAACATCTCAAGGTCACTGTGTCTGTACTCAAACATAGGAAAGCATTTTACTAAATTCAATATTGTTCTTAATTTATATATAAATCTACATGTATTTAATTCCATTCCATATTTAAATTTGTTCCTAATTTACCTGTTACAATTTACCTGTACCCAGAATATGGTCCATGACTATAGACAGTAGGTTTGATTTCAACTGGCATCCTATTGTATGCTAGTTAACATTTAACAAAAAACACTTGCAAGTTATGAATAAACAAAATCTTCAATATGATTCTGAAAAATTTACTTGAGATTCAAGGTAAGGCAATATACAAATACTACAGAAGGTACCTTTTTATTGCATATGATATGTAATGATTTGTAATGATCATACAAATTAAATATTTCTTCTTTTGTTAAGGTAGCATGCTCCTGATGAACATTCTAATAACACTTAATATGTTGAATGGCAGATGCTAATTGAAAATATCAGATAACTGTGACCTAAAAGTTTGGCACACCATGTGCCAGGAGTAGAAAAACATGCACAGTTTTGTTTTGTCTTTTCAAGGTACAGGATTTGATTCAAATACCAGATGTTACCTTTATTTCAAAGAAAAAAGTTCACACCAATGCAAAAGTTGGTACACCAAGTCAGTCAGTGGACCTTGAGAGACACTCTTATGATTTGATTCAAAACATTAATTAACAATTTCAAATATGGCAAGATGTTGAATGTAATAAGTCCAGAAACATGGTACAGGACTTGTACTGAAAACTTGACCTGCACTTTAATTTTGGAGAAATCATACTTTTCACTGGGTGTAAAAAAAGTTTACAGTTATGTTGTCGATTTATGTTAACTTTAATTTGGAACAAATTCATTTCATACCGTTACTGGTATCCGTTATTTGGTTGGAACATATTTCTTTTACATCGATTAGAAAACAAGTTCTTGCAACTTTTGTTAATCACTCTCAATGGTTTCCTTGATAGTACCAGTACTATGTGGATTAATTATCTTGCTCAAGGATAAATAACATGGCCACATCGAGGATCGAAACCTTCGACCTCTCGATCTGGAGTCCCGAAGCTTTACCACTGGACCGCACACTGCACCTTTTCTTTATTTGTTGTTGGTTTGACTGTGTTTGACTCCTCATCATTAATGGCTGTGCTCTATCCAAGAATTGAATTAAACTAGAAATTGTTATTGTCCATGGGACAAAAACGTATGGCTCCCCCACTCGCCCGAACAGACATAATTGACGACTCTAGGTCCAACTGTTCTTTATTGATCTTAGATCGTTTTGATATTCAATATCCCTGTGACTGTATCTACTATCTGTATCAGTAAGGCCACATAAAAAAATATGTGTGGTTCAAGTAACCCGACCGACCCTATTTTTTTAAAGGGCCGACCCTAATGCTTCTTATGCAAAAATTTAAAAAAATCAAAAAAATCAAAAAAAAAAAAAATAATAAAAAAAAAATTAAACAAAAAATTAAAATCAAAAAAAAATTAAAAAAAAAAAAATTAAAAAAAAAAAAAATCAAAAAAAATCTAAATTAAAAAAAAAATAAAATAAATAGGGGTCATCTACTGGTCATGACCAACCATCCTTCCAAGTTTGAGGACCCTATGTCCAACCATTCTCTAGTTATTGATCGGACATAGTTTCACCGCAACCTTGACCTTTGACCTAGTGACCCCAAAATCAATAGGGTCATCTACTGGTCATGACCAACCATCCTTCCAAGTTTGAGGACCCTAGGTCCAACCATTCTCTAGTTATTGATTGGACATCATTTCACCGCAACCTTGACCTTTGACCCCAAAATCAATAGGGTCATCTACTTGTCATGACCAACCATCCTTCCAAGTTTGAGGACCCTAGGTCCAACCGTTCTCTAGTTATTGATCGGACATCGTATTAATAGTCAAGGTCACTACGACCTTGACCTTTCACCTAGTGACCCCTCTACTTGTCATGACTAACCGTCGTTCCAGGTTTGAGGACCCTAGGTCCAACCGTTCTCTAGATATTGATCATACATCGTTTTGATAGTCAAGGTCACCGCGACCTTGACCTTTGACCTAGTGACCCCAAAATCAATAGGGGTCATCTACTTGTCATGACTAACCATCCTTACAAGTTTGAGGACCGTAGGTCCAACCGTTCTCTAGTTATTGATCAGACATCGTTTGTGACACAGACAGACCTACGGCCTTGACCTTTGACCTAGTGACCCAAAAATCAATAGGGGTCATCTACATGTACTTGTCATGACCAACCAGCCTTCCAAGTTTGAGGACCGTAGGTCCAACCGTTCTCTAGTTATTGATCGGACATCGTTTGTGACACAGACAGACCTACGGCCTTGACCTTTGACATAGTGACCCCAAAATCAATAGGGGTCATCTACTTGTCATGACCAACCATCCTTCCAAGTTTGAGGACCCTAGGTCCAACCATTCTCTAGTTATTGATCGGACATCGTTTTGATAGTCAATGTCACCGCAACATTGACCTTTGACCTAGTGACCCCAAAATCGATAGGGGTCATCTACTTGTCATGACCAACCATCCTTCCAAGTTTGAGGACCCTAGGTCCAACCATTCTCTTGTTATTGATCGGACATCGTTTTGATAGTCAATGTCACCGCAACATTGACCTTTGACCTAGTGACCCCAAAATCAATAGGGGTCATCTACTTGTCATGACCAACCATCCTTCCAAGTTTGAGGACCCTAGGTCCAACCATTCTCTAGTTATTGATCGGACATCGTTTGAGACACAGACCTACAGACACGCAGACAGAAAGCACAAAAACAATATGGCTCCCCTACAGCACTTTGTGTGGGGGAGCCATAATTACTACAGACTGATTATGGCTATTTTAAACTCATTCAATAAGAATCACTACCTTTTCATCTTTTCCATTCTTGCAAGCAGTGGTTCTGCCTCATTGAAGCAATCTTCTGTATCCACTGTTGATGTAAGTTTACCTGTTTTACAAGAAAACAAACATACCAAAGTTATACCGGCATTTAAAAACTGAAGCAGCCATCTGTAGTGTCAGGGGGCATACAGAAATATTGAAATAGAAATATTTTACATACAATCAAACCTGCTGAAGAGACCACCTCTATTAGGAGACCAACTGTTTAAAATACCACAGTTTCAGTTCCCAAATGTATTATTTTAAATTAAAATACAACTGTATTATGGAATACAACTGTATTATGGGGACCACCTGTGTAAATTGCTATTCCCATTAGTGTATATTTCCGATATGTGCCGAAAAAGCTTGTTTACAAAACATAGACATTGCTTTCCAACCATCAGCTATACAATTACTTCATTTAAAAAATAAATTAAATAATAATAATGCACAATGCGTACCAGATGTGACACACATGTGAAGCAGGTATTTGATGGTCTTTGAGAGTTCTTCATCTTCTGTCTGTGTCAGCTGTTGTATAAGCACGGTCATACCGCCGCTATCAGTGATGTACTTCTGGTTGGCACCTACAACAAACATCTTTAGTCCACACTATAATTTTGAGTGCCTTGAATGAGCGAAGGGACTTATTATAACGTTAGTGCAAATCACACAATAATTCAACATCACTGTCCATAAGTAAAGATAAACTGAGCATAAGGAAATAATTGCCCGATTTTTATTCAGTGAAATGTATACATGGAAACATGAACATTGACCCAAATAAGTATGTAGTAATTAAATTCGCTAATTTGAAGAAATCACTTTTTTATTTATTCTTTTGGGACCGCAATATTTAAATTTCTGTTGCGCAATATTTACATTTCTGTTGGTCACCTGATAGCCTTAGGGCTGTTCCATTAAAACATACCCGGGACCCCAGGAAGGCAATTTAATAAACATCTATGGGTGAATCCTAATTTCTGAAATCAGGTTCTTAAAACTCAATTTTGCATCTATGGGTGGGTGTTCAATTTAAAAAGTGCCTTCCTGGGGTCCCATGTATGTATTAATGGAATAGTGCATTAGGTTTTAATCACATAATCACAATATGTCTTGCACCACATAACTGTCCAAGTTTGCTCCATAGGTAGTGCATTCGTCTTACCCGCAAGTGTGTTTAGTTTGGGCTCCGAGTTCAATTCCCGGAAGTTGGACTTTTTTTTATACTGCTACTGAATTCCGTCAAAACATTTTGTTTATATTTTATAGTAAATATTCAATAATGGTAGTTTTGTAATGTTCTCATCACAATATTTTGTATTTTATAAGCTAAAAGTTACGGCAGCTAATGCAGCTTTAAATCAACTACAGTACAGCTTTGCATAACATGCAGTTGTGTAATAAAAGAGATCAAGTGGCCCAAGAGGGCTTGTGGATGCTCTACATACAGAAAGTGGTTATTTTGTTGTATTAATTTATGGCAGCCATCTTGGACACAAATCTGAAAGGACACCAACAAAGAAACATTGTTGTCCAGTTTCATTGATAACAGTTTCCGAGGAATTGTCATATAATTATATTTATAAGTCTATGTAAAACGTCACTCCTGGGACATGGCCCACTTGGACACTTTGGTCACCATTTTATACAGTTTTGAAAGGTTCTGATCTAAGGATCATTCAGACATGTGAAGCTTGCTCAAAATTGGCCAGCCGTTTATGAGGATATGTTTGCTAAAAGCAATTGTTACCAGACGGATGAACGGACGAACAAAACGTGGCCGGAATAGCTCAGGCAAGGACAATCTTTAACTAGAGTTATTACTGCAAGTGATTAATACCCCAACAATAGCGCCTTGTCACATAAACATGGCAACCACAAGAAAACAATGGTCTACTTTAAACATATTTATTTCCAATAAATGTACATGGAAATGGGGTCGGGCCACAAGTTACTACAACATTGGAAATCCAGCCCTCCCGCTACACAATATTCATACAATTTAGACAATGGCAAACAAATTATTTAAACTACAAAATATGAAATAAACAGGATTTGTTTTTATTTAAATTAAAAAATATGAAATAAACAGGAAAAAAAATAATGAGAGAGAGAGAGAGAGAGAGAGAGGGAGAAGAGGAGAGGAGAGAGAGTTTTCAATATTGTTAGTAATCAGGGAAGAAGACTAACAAAAATTTGCCTGTTACACTGTTCAAGTCAAAGATGTATAAGTGTAATAAAAAGAGACATGGTCATGAAGGGGATGCATTATACATTGTTTAAATTTAATACAAACCCAAAATAGCAGGTTCCTCAGAGTTGACTGTAGCATGTTTTCTAGATTTCATTATAGCGACTTGAATGGTTTTGCCCTTGAAAAGGGGCCGTAATTCCATCAAAAATTAGTGGTTTGTACCCAAAGTCGAACTTGACCTGTATTTTATGGTCTTAAACCCGTCTACCAAAAATTATTTAAATCTGTCGACCCTTTCATGAGTTATCGTCCGGACACCGTTTTTTGGGCAAATTCTAAGTTGAAAACCAACAGACCGACTGACAAGCTCACTCCTATATACCCCCTAAACTTCGTTTGTGGGGTTATAATTACTCACCGTACGTATCTACAGCATGTGCCAGCGTGAGTACCGCCTGCATCTTGTCATGATCATCCAGGCATGACTGAGACTCCCGGAGCATCGTCATAATTAGCTGTATACCTCTCAGGTCACCAAACTTCTTACTGCTCACTTCTGTGGAATACACATCATATATTATATCTCGACAGAGAGTTGGGAACCTTTTGGGGATTTTGCTTGGCACAGCACCTTTAAATTTATAAATAAATGTATCCATGGGAATGGATGCCCCTGCTATTGCTTCACATATTGATAAGGAAATTTTCTGTTGTACAACATTTAATAGTTTCGTAAATTTTACTATTCCAAGGGGCATAACTCTGGGCATAACTCTGGAGACGATTGGGATGATTATGGACATTGTGCCCATATACAATTTGAATTGAATTGATTGTTGTTTAACGGCTCATCAACACAGTATAGGTTATTTAGAGCCGCCCCAGAAAGAGGGGAAGGATACATAGGAATCCGGGAACCGTGCCCTACTCTTATTATCGAATAGATTTCTATGGTTCTTTAACGTGCTCGGAGGATAGACCGATACACGGGACCGCCCAGTTTACGTCCCCATCCAACGAACGAGGCTAAGTGTCTTGCCCAAGAACACACCAACAAAACTCAGTGGCACCATGGAGGACTGAACCCGGGGCCTCCTTTTACAAATCCATTGCGCTACTGACTGCGCCACGCCAGCCAGCCCTCATATACAATTTGACAAAGTTTGGAGAAGCTGGAATAACAATTTCCCAAGTTAGAGTACAGACAACATTAATTAAGGTCATTCACACTGACAAGTACTAGTTCAAAGTCATTCACGTTGACCAACTTTTGATAGAAACATGCTGCTGTCATGAACATGTAAGTTGTAACTGTGTATAAAGTCTTAACACTGTATGGCCTTTGTTTTATGAGTAATTGATTTAAAGGGACACTGTCCTTAAGTAAGCAGATATTGAGCATAGCTAAATAACTGTCTGATTTTTATTCAGTGAAATTTATACATGAAAACATGTAAATAGACCCAAGCATGTAAATAGACCCAAATAAGTCTGTCGTAATATATTCGTGAGTTTGAAAAAAAGATATTTGATTTATTGTTTGTAAATATTGCGGGTCCCACAGTATTTACATTTTCTGATGATCACGTGACGGTCATCAGCGAATTAGATTTTCTATATAGTATGTATTGCGTTATATAACTGGCCCCCTTAGCTCAGACGGTAGAGCAGTCGGGTTAAATTGCGCGCTCATTGTTATTACCCGTGAGTGTCATTTTAGTTTGGGCTGTGAGTTCAAACTCGAAAAGAGGTACTATTGTTTTTTTTGTACTGCTATTGAATTCTGTCAAACAATGTCGTTTTTATTTAATAAATATTCAATAATGGTAAGTGTTTAATGTTTGTCAACGTAATTAATTCCTGTTTTATAAGCTAAAAGTTACGAACATTGTCCCTTTAAGCAAAACTTAAATGTAAATTTAAAAAACAATAATAACCAAGTGCAAAGAATTGGTAACTGCCATTCATATTGCACTCTCTTGGTAGGAACAACTGCTGTTGTGTATATATGTGTATGAAGTTTGAAAGCTGTATAGCGTTTGAATTGTGATTTATCAAAAGCTTAAATGATTTTTTTTTTATGTAACATTACTATTAAACTGCAAAAAGTAGGAGAAGGTCATTCATATTGACCTAATTATATGTAGTGGAAATTATTTTCCAGTTTAACATCACTTTACAATCCCTCAGAAACTTTGGTATATTTGCAAGAAATGTAATACAATTAATTACCATTATCTGCAATACAGGAGTCCAGTGTGCTGAGAAGCTGGACAGCTGTGGACTTCTGGTGTGTATCATCTATGATACCCTTCAGAGAATACTCCAGTTTCTTCACAAAAATCTCCAGACCCCCACACTTCCGCACTCTGTCCTGATTTTGAACTGAAATTGTTTTGTTTTTGTATTTCAATAATGCTTCATGTAGAAGTACTGTAGTATGTATTTATAACAGAAATGAAGCCACATTAAACAAAAATCTGTAAAATCATTTTATGCTAAAAATGTGAAGTTAAAGCTCTGTTACCTACCCTTTTCAACTGAAAAAAATAGTTTGTGTCCCAAAGAAGGTGGCATTGTGATAGATACTGCGTTATATATAATTCATAATCAATATTATCACAATATGTACATGTACCACCAAACTTTTTTAAAAGCTTTAGAGATCTACTTTATAGTTATATATCTGGTGCCAGACAGAACAAGTAAGAGACCTGTGCTACTATCACAGAGGTATATTTATCATGTTTATTACAGAACACTGTTGTTATACACAATTGCTATCATTAAGCTTCCAGGTGTGTACAAAAATGAAACAAATATTGCATTATGACATGCATTTTATGAGTTCACAACATTTTCTTGTATATGTTCTTGTTTGTTCTATACTTATCATGAATCAAATTTTGAATAAGTTTTTCTGGAACTAAAGTAAGAAACTGAAGCTACTATTCATGGGCATGTTTTAAGAGAATATATAGATATATAAATCAAACAGGAAAAACAGCATTCAAGGACGACAGTCAACCATAAACACACACAGAAACAAAGAACAAATCTAAAGATGAATAAAATGTCAAATAAGACATCACAAACACAAAAGGGTTGACAATAGGGCCACCACCTTGAAACGGTCAGTGGCAAAAAAGGCCGCTGGGTGTATAAACCAGGTTCTAGATTGGCCACTGTCTGGTCTTCAGATAGATCTCTCAAATGATGCCTTTAAATATCAAAAGATGCTGTTTTAAATATCAATACTTAAGACAGCTAGAGACAACCTGTGAAAGACTGAAACAGTAAGACCAACCAGGGAGAGGCTGAGACAATAAGACCAACCAGAGAGAGGCTGAGACAGTAAGACCAACCAGAGAGAGGCTGAGACAGTTAGACCAACCAGTGAGAGGTTGAGATAGTAAGACCAACCAGTTAGAGGCTGAGACCAACCAGTGAGAGGTTGAGACAGTATGACTAACCAGGGAGAGGTTGAGACAGAAATACCAAACAGTGAGAGGCTGAGACATTAAGACCAACCAGTGAGAGGTTGAGACAGTAAGACCAACCAGTGAGAGGTTGAGACTAAGACCAACCAGTGAGAGGTTGTGACAGAAAGACCAACCAGTGAAAAGTTGAGACAGTATGACCAACCAGTGAGAGGTTGAGACAGTATGACCAACCAGTGAGAGGTTGAAATCAACCAGTGAGTGGTTGAGACAGAAAGACCAACCAGTGAGAGGTTGAGACAGTAAGACCAACCAGTAAGAGGTTGAGACAGTATGACCAACCAGTGAGAGGTTGAGACACTAAGACCAACCAGTGAGAGGTTGAAATCAACCAGTGAGTGGTTGAGACAGAAAGACCAACCAGTGAGAGGTTGAGACAGTAAGACCAACCAGTGAGAGGCTGAGACAGTAAGACCAACCAGTGAGAGGTTGTGACAGAAAGACCAACCAGTGAGAGGTTGAGACAGTATGACCAACCAGTGAGAGGTTGAGACAGTAAGACCAACCAGTGAGAGGTTGAAACAGTAAGACCAACCAGTGAGAGGTTGTGACAGAAAGACCAACCAGTGAAAAGTTGAGACAGTATGACCAACCAGTGAGAGGTTGAGACAGTATGACCAACCAGTGAGAGATTGAGACAGTATGACCAGCCAGTGAGAGGTTGTGACAGAAAGACCAACCAGTGAAAAGTTGAGACAGTATGACCAACCAGTGAGAGGTTGAGACAGTATGACCAACCAGTGAGAGATTGAGACAGTAAGACCAACTAGTGAGAGGCTGAGACAGTAAGACCAACCAGTGAGAGGTTGTGACAGGAAGACCAACCAGTGAGAGGTTGATACAGTATGACCAACCAGTGAGAGGTTGAGACAGTAAGACCAACAAGTGAGAGGCTGAGACAGAAAAGCAAACCAGTGAAAGGTTGAGACAGAAAGACAAACAGATGAGAGGTTGAGACAGAAAGACCAACCAGTGAAAGGTTGAGACAGAAAGCCCAACCATTGAGAGGTTGAAACAGAAAGACAAACAGGTGAAAAGTTGAGACAGAAAGACCAACCAGTGAGAGGTTGACAGAAATATCAACCAGTGAAAAGTTGAGACAGTAAGACCAACAAGTAAGAGGCTGAGACAGTCAAACCAACCAGTGAGAGGTTGACACAGAAAGACCAACTGGTGAGAGGTTGGGACAGAAAGACCAACCATTGAGAGGTTGAGAGAGTAAGACCAACCAGTAAGAGGTTGAGACAGTAAGACCAACCAGTGAGAGGCAGACAGAAAGACCAGCCAGTGAGAGGTTGAGACAGTAGGACCAACCAGTGAGAGGTTGAGACAGTAAGACCAACCAGTGAGAGGTTAAGACAGTAAGACCAACCAGTGAGAAGTTGAGACAGTAAGACCAAACAGTGAGAGGTTGAGACAGAAAGAACAACCAGTGAGAGGTTGAGACACTAAGACCAACCAGTGAGAGGTTGAGATCAACTAGTGAGAGGTTGAGACTGAAAGACCAACCAGTGAAAGTTTTGAGACAGAAATACCAACCAGTGAGAGGTTGAGACAGTATGACCAACCAGTGAGAGGTTGAGACAGAAAGACCAACCAGTGAGAGGTTGAGACAGAAATACCAACCAGTGAAAGGATGAGACAGTAAGACCAACCAGTGAGAGGTTGAGACAGTAAGACCAACCAGTGAGAGGCTGCGACAGAAAGATCAACCTGTTAGAGGCTGAGACAGAAAAGCCAACCAGTGAAAGGTTGAGACAGAAAGATCAACCAGTGAGAGGTTGAGACAGAAAGACAAACAGGTGAGAGGCTGAGACAGAAAGACAAATTAGTGAGAGGTTGAGACAGAAATACCAACTGGTGAGAGGTTGAGAAAGAAAGACCAACCAGTAAAAAGCTGAGACAGTAAGACCAACCAGTAAGAGGTTGAGACAGTTAAGCTAACCAGTAAGAGGTTGAGACAGAAAGACCAACTGGTGAGAGGTTGAGACAGAAAGACCAACCAGTGAGAGGTTGAGACAGTAAGACCAACCAGTGAGAGGCAGATAGAGAAATACCAACCAGTGAGAAGTTGAGACAGAAAGACCAACCAATGAGAGGTTGAGACAGAAAGACCAACCAGTAAGAGGATGAGCCTGTAAGACCAACCAGTGAAAGGCAGAAATACCAACCAGTGAGAGGTTGAGACAGAAAGACAAACCAGTGAGAGGTTGAGACAGAAATACCAACCAGTGAGAGGTTGAGAAAGAAAGACCAACCAGTGAAAAGTTGAGACAGTAAGACCAACCAGTAAGAGGTTGAGACAGTAAGACCAACCAGTGAGAGGCAGAGACAGAAAGACAAACAGGTGAGAGGTTGAACAGAAAGCCCAACCAGTGAGAGGTTGAGACAGAAAGACCAACTGGTGAGAGGTTGAGACAGAAAGACCAACCAGTGAGAGGTTGAGACAGTAAGACCAACCAGTAAAAGGTAGAGACAGTAAGACCAACCAGTGAGAGGCAGAGACAGAAAGACCAACCAGTGAGAAGTTGAGACAGAAAGACCAACCAATGAGAGGTTGAGACAGAAAGACCAACCAGTAAGAGGATAAGCCTGTAAGACCAACCAGTGAAAGGCAGAAATACCAACTAGTGTGAGGTTGAGACAAAAAGACCAACCAATGAGAAGTTGAGACAGTAAGACCAACCAGTAAGAGATTGAGACTGTAAGACCAACCAATGAGAGGTTGAGACCTTACAACCAATGAGAGGTTGAGACTGTAAGACCAACCAGTGGGAAGCAGAGACAGAAATACCAATCAGTGAGAGACTTAAACAGAAAGGCCAACCAGTGAGAGGTTGAGACAGTAAGACCAACCAGTGAGAGACAGACAGAAATACCAACCAGTGAAAGGTTGGGACAGAAAGGCCAACCAGTAAGAGGTTGAAACAGTAGGACCAATCAGTGAGGCAATAAGACCAACCAGTGAGAGGCTGAGACAGTAAGACCAATCATTAAGAGGTTGAGACAGAAAGACCAACCAGTGATAAGTTGAGACAGTAGAACCAACCAGTGAGAGGTTGAGACAGTAAGACCAACTAGTGAGAGGCAGATACATTAAAATCACACAGTGACAGGATACATACCATTATTTGAGACAGTAAGCCCGACCAGTGATGGGATACATACCATTATCTGAGACAGTAAGCCTGACCAGTGATGGGATACATACCATTATCTGAGACAGTAAGCCTGACCAGTGATGGGATACATACCATTATTTGAGACAGTAAGCCCGACCAGTGAAGGGATACATACCATTATTTGGGACAGTAAGCCCGACCAGTGATGGGATACATACCATTATTTGGGACAGTAAGCCCCACCAGTGACAGGATACATACCATTATTTGAGACAGTAAGCCCGACCAGTGATGGGATACATACCATTATTTGAGACAGTAAGCCCGACCAGTGATGGGATACATACCATTATTTGAGACAGTAAGCCCGACCAGTGATGGGATACATACCATTATTTGAGACAGTAAGCCCGACCAGTGATGGGATACATACCATTATTTGAGACAGTAAACCCGACCAGTGATGGGATACATACCATTATTTGAGACAGTGAACTTGACCAGTGATGGGATACATACAGGGATACAATTATTTGAGACAGTAAGCCCGACCAGTGATGGGATACATACCATTATTTGAGACAGTAAGCCCGACCAGTGATGGGATACATACCATTATTTGAGACAGTAAGCCCGATCAGTGATGGGATACATACCATTATTTGAGACAGTAAGCCCGGCCAGTGATGGGATACATGCCATTATTTGAGACAGTAAGCCTGACCAGTGATGGGATACATACCATTATTTGAGACAGTAAGCCTGACCAGTGATGAGATACATACCATTATTTGAGACAGTAAGCCTGACCAGTGATGGGATACATGCCATTATTTGAGACAGTAAGCCTGACCAGTGATGGGATACATACCATTATTTGAGACAGTAAGCCTGACCAGTGATGGGATACATACCATTATTTGAGACAGTAAACTCGACCAGTGATGAGATACATACCATTATTTGAGACAGTAAGCCTGACCAGTGATGAGATACATACCATTATTTGAGACAGTAAGGCTGACCAGTGATGAGATACAGACCATTATTTGAAACAGTAAGGCTGACCAGTGATGAGATACATACCATTATTTGAGACAGTAAGGCTGACCAGTGATGAGATACAGACCATTATTTGAAACAGTAAGCCCGACCAGTGATGGGATACATACCATTATTTGAGACAGTAAGGCTGACCAGTGATGAGATACAGACCATTATTTGAAACAGTAAGGCTGACCAGTGATGAGATACATACCATTATTTGAGACAGTAAGGCTGACCAGTGATGAGATACAGACCATTATTTGAAACAGTAAGCCCGACCAGTGATGGGATACATACCATTATTTGAGACAGTAAGCCCGACCAGTGATGGAATACATACCATTATTTGAGACAGTAAGCCCGATCAGTGATGGGATACATACCATTATCTGAGACAGTAAGCCTGACCAGTGAAGGGATACATACCATTATTTGAGACAGTAAGCCTGACCAGTGATGAGATATATACCATTATTTGAGACAGTAAGCCTGACCAGTGATGGGATACATACCATTATTTGAGACAGTAAGGCTGACCAGTGAAGGGATACATACCATTATTTGAGACAGTAAGCCTGACCAGTGATGAGATATATACCATTATTTGAGACAGTAAGCCTGACCAGTGATGGGATACATACCATTATTTGAGACAGTAAACTCGACCAGTGATGAGATACATACCATTATTTGAGACAGTAAGCCCGACCAGTGATGGGATACATACCATTATTTGAGACAGTAAGCCCGACCAGTGATGGGATACATACCATTATTTGAGACAGTAAGCCCGACCAGTGATGGGATACATACCATTATTTGAGACAGTAAGCCCGACCAGTGATAAGCCTGACCAGTGATGGGATACATACCATTATTTGAAACAGTAAGCCCGACCAGTGATAAGCCTGACCAGTGATGGGATACATACCATTATTTGAGACAGTAAGCCTGACCAGTGATGGGATACATACCATTATTTGAGACAGTAAGCTTGACCAGTGATGGGATACATACCATTATCTGAGACAGTAAACCCGACCAGTGTTGGGATACATACCATTATTTGAGACAGTAAGCCCGACCAGTGATGAGATACATACCATTATTTGAGACAGTAAGCCCGACCAGTGATGGGATACATACCATTATTTGAGACAGTAAGCTTGACCAGTGATGGGATACATACCATTATTTGAGACAGTAAGCCTGACCAGTGATGAGATATATACCATTATTTGAGACAGTAAGCCTGACCAGTGATGGGATACATACCATTATTTGAGACAGTAAGGCTGACCAGTGAAGGGATACATACCATTATTTGAGACAGTAAGCCTGACCAGTGATGAGATATATACCATTATTTGAGACAGTAAGCCTGACCAGTGATGGGATACATACCATTATTTGAGACAGTAAGGCTGACCAGTGATGAGATACATACCATTATTTGAGACAGTAAGCCCGACCAGTGATGGGATACATACCATTATTTGAGACAGTAAGTCTGACCAGTGATGGGATACATACCATTATTTGAGACAGTAAGCCTGACCAGTGATGGAATACATACCATTATTTGAGACAGTAAGCCCGACCAGTGATGAGATACATACCATTATTTGAGACAGTAAGTCTGACCAGTGATGGGATACATACCATTATTTGAGACAGTAAGCCCGACCAGTGATGAGATACATACCATTATTTGAGACAGTAAGCCCGACCAGTGATGGGATACATACCATTATTTGAGACAGTAAGTCTGACCAGTGATGGGATACATACCATTATTTGAGACAGTAAGCCTGACCAGTGATGGGATACATGCCATTATTTGAGACAGTAAGCCCGACCAGTGATGGGATACATACCATTATTTGAGACAGTAAGTCTGACCAGTGATGGGATACATACCATTATTTGAGACAGTAAGCCTGACCAGTGATGGGATACATGCCATTATTTGAGACAGTAAGCCTGACCAGTGATGGGATACATACCATTATTTGAGACAGTAAACTCGACCAGTGATGAGATACATTGAGATACCATTATTTGAGACAGTAAGCCTGACCAGTGATGGGATACATACCATTATTTGAGACAGTAAACTCGACCAGTGATGAGATACATTGAGATACCATTATTTGAGACAGTAAACCTGACCAGTGATGGGATACATACCATTATTTGGGACAGTAAACTCGACCAGTGATGAGATACATTGAGATACCATTATTTGAGACAGTAAGCCTGACCAGTGATGGGATACATACCATTATTTGGGACAGTAAACTCGCCAGTGATGGGATACATACCATTATTTGAGACAGTAAGCCCGCTCAATGATGGGATACATACCATTATTTGAGACTGTAAGCCCAACCAGTGAGAGGATAGGCCTGATTATTCCGTCATCTTTCACCCTCTGTAACACACTGAACAGGTAAGGCAGCAATGTGGCACAGATCCTCTGGTTCTCCTCTAAACAAATACAAGAGAATTGTTTTAATGGTGATCCTTAGCAATTGTGTATATTCTAACAAACATGATCAAGTTGCAGGCTAAGTTCAAAGAAATAACCAGCCAAATAACGGCAAAATTACACTACTAAACCATTTATCAAAAATCTACCCAGGTGTTCAGGTCATAAAATAATGTATATATACCAATTAACATGATTAAAGTAAAGAGTTTATATTAATGGGTTCTTAAAATACCCGTGACTGAATATGCGTAACATCAATTATGAGTTAATAACTCTTAATTTGATGCTCTAGTTTTGGGCTTATATTGTGTATATTGTTACCTATATCTCAATGTTTACATGTTGCATTGCAGGTTTATTTAATATTGATTGGGCCTTGAAGAACAGCCAAAATTAGAATAGATGTAAACATGTTTACCATTTATGCAAATTATTTATGCAAATTCATTTATGATGATTTGGACTGTTCTCATTGGACTGTTTTAGTGGGGAAGCTTTTGGAACAATCTTTGGCAGTATATAAACAGACTCTGGGAGCAGCTCAGCAGTTCAGTTCAGGTCGGAAGATTAGTATTCAGTAAAAAGTTAATTTCGGATTGGATGCTTTTAAAAATATAACATATATTTGCGAGAGGATTTACTTAATTTGGACTGAAAGGACAATTAACATTTGGATTAAAGAGACACTTACTGTTTTGGATTAAGAGACACTTACTGTTTTGGATTAAAGAGACACTTGCTTATGTGAATTAAAGGAACATTGGATAATTTTATTTGGACTTAATTAAAAAAAATAGATATTAATGAAAAACTTGATTTGTGTATTGTGTAAGTGAATATGTAAATAAATTAGTTAATTATATGTTTGTGTTGCTGGTTTTGCTTCCTTTCTCGTTACATTTAAAACTTGTATCAATATATAGTTTGTACTCTTAAAATATGTAAGTTATATATATACCTTGCCGTCAGTAGGCTTAGAAATAGTGTACATGTTTTTAAAATTTGGCTGTTGTTGGCGGGATAGGGACTTTAATCGAGTTAATGGAGACACAAACACAGGCTGCTTTGATAACGTAACAAGCTATAAAACTTGAAATAAAATGTTTTTACATTCCTATTAGGTTATATTGCGCAACGCTACAGAACTTATACAAATTACTCTCTAAGCGTTAGCGCGGTCTTGATGTTGGATGAAACTGGTAAACCCATGTAAAACCCATGTGTCTAAGTGGTCGACCATCGAAGTGTGATCGTACCTTCTAATATGGCTACATAAATGATGCAGATGATATTGCGAAATAATGAAACTAACAAGAAATGTCACCAATAAGTGACAAATGCCCCCCAAAATTTTGACTCATTTGACCTCCAAGTGTGACCTTTGTGGTACGGACCCGATTTCTGCACACTGTCGTTACCATTTTTGTGGAGATTTATGGAAATACCTTCAGTTTCTTTCAAATTATGGCTGAGACATGATTGTTTTTGATGGATGGACGAACAATTGGACAGACGGCGTGATTAATATATGCCTCCATTAGAGGGCATAAAAAGTGAGATGTTTTATAATTATGACCGCAGCATCAAGATGCATTAGTCAGTGAAATCTTTTATTCACCTAGTCCAGTAACTTATCTTTCTCTGTCATACAACACTGGAAATTAATACGTTTACTTTACCAGGAAGAAAAGTTTGTTATTTTCCCACACGACGCAATTGATTTTTAATTCATCATGACAATCAAGTACCCAAGAATATCATGTCGCCTACTAATGTATCCAGTTTCTCATTGCATTTGGAATACGCTGCCTTATGCGCAGCACATTGACATGCTACCTTAAAAGTACTCTGTGCAAAGCATCATTGTATTTCGATTGAAAGTATCACTGACTTAACTGTGTCCGAAGTCCTTTTGTGTCCGACCAATGAAATCTCGAAAACATATTTCATTGACAAAAGAAGCATGATTAAATAAATTTCCAAGATAGTCATAGTAAACTAAATGCATTAATTTCCGGTGTTGTACACACAATTGACTTGCCATTGAGTGGGTTATTGACACAGACTGATGCGGCACTGACTAGGGCAGCCCACAGATCTACGCTCGTTCCATCCATACCCTCAAACCACCCCGCCTCATCTTCCTTCCTATTCTTGGGTAAACATGTCCTGAATAGATAATCATGAAGCTATATGTATCATGCGTGGTCTGCTGCCGTAAGGCTGTCATTGATAGGGTGTAAAGCGTATGACCATATCGATGGGAAAATATCGACTGAAATGATTACGGCTGTATTTGCTGGAGCATTTTAAGCATTTCAAATGTTAAAACATGTATAAATTGCTTTTAAATTGGCGTTGTAACATTTCAAATATACTTTGTTCAAGCATATTTATGGTAGTTTGATTGATATTTTCTACTGTGCCTACACACCTGTCAGACATGTTTAGCCCAAACCACTTCACAGAGCACCTATTTCCGGTTTAAATGAAAAAAATTGCGACGAAACCCCAAAATAAACATTTTTTTATGTTGTGTTTTTTCTCTGTGTGAATCGATTTCTGAATACTTATATATCAACAGTCTGAATTAAAAGAATCGATAATACATCAATATCGTTTCTATCAATGACAGCCCTAGGTATGCGTAACTGGAATGGTATGGAACAGAATAGATATGATGAAAACATTAGCCATAAAATACCTGACTGAAATACATTTTTCTTTGTTAATTAGGTATTAAGCGCATAGAACATGGATTCAAATGTACGATAGTGAATGCATTAACCAACTTTGCAGACGTCCATAACATCCACAGAATTGGTCAAAGGGTTGGACCAATTTACAAAACGTTTAATGCTGTATATAATAAATCACTGCATATATATGATCTATATAGGGTATACTATATAATTATGTGATAGAATAGCATTAACTACACCAATGGCAATAATTCTATTTACTTTACCATGAAGCCAAGATCGTTACTGACAGATACGGAAATCAGTAGTTTTTATTCTATGCATGTCCTTTTTATTGAATGAACTCTGCTCAAAGTGTCTTGGAACTCTGACACATGTATCCTTGAAACAGTAGAAGCATTATGCAACCAGTTTTGCTGAATACTGTTCTTTCATAGCAAAGTATATGCATTTATTGCCAGTGGGGTAAAGTTCATTCATAGTAAAGTAAATGCATTTATTGCCAGTGGTGTAAAGTTACAGCATTCTAGATAATATATGCCAATAACAGCGAGCATGAATTATTATACAATACCTGACTAGGGATATAATGTCATGCAGACAAGAAGACTGTCTTGCCAGATTCTGTCCAAATCCTAAGGAAAAAGTAAAAAGATGGTACTAATACAGCCATTTTTAAATTATATATAGAATTTAATTGTTGCAGGAATATACTACACATATTAAAGGCAGAATGAGCTTATTAAAATGTAAAATGAAACAGCTGACACAGTATGCTAAAGCATTACATCTTATAGAGATTTATGCAATCAAAGCAATAGAATAGAATTTAACTTTACACACTATGCCGAATATATATAGTGTACTAATTACGCTGTATCACCTGTACGCTGCGCTGATGCTAAGCATAAAACAGGTAGTGTGCAGATCCAAATGGTTTATTTATAGCACAGGTATTGTTTATGTAATCACAAAGTTAGCATACCTTTTTAACGAAGCATTCTTTTCTATTTCAATTAACTTCTGGGTACATCGCGTAATTTTAAGCAAATCTGACCGTAATATTATACACTAAGCGGTTCACTTGACAAAAGTCTGTATCATCTCCAGTAAGGTTAAACTAGAAGGGTGTTCCATGGAACACTTGTGTCGCCTGCCATGTGCTTATTTAATTCACTTTAGCTTGGTTAGATTACTGGTAAAAGTTTTATGAGAAGGGGCATAACTCTGCCAAAATGAAAGTCAGAGTTATTGGACATGTTTAACAACATTCTTTGAGTTAAGATAAAGATGCATGTGAAGTTTTATTTAAGTTACGGCCTGAAGGTGAGGTTGCAAGTTAAAGTGTGACGGATGGCGGACAAAAAGATCCCTGGCAAATAATTGACACATCAAGATGTACATATCGATGCTCAAATTACATTCTTTTTATTAATTCATATAATATTAAACAAAAAGCTGGCGAGGTTTGTGTGTAATTGTCACTGATCAGCCACTGGTAAGGTAACTCTCACCAGCCACAAGGAATCTATATCTGCTGCTGTTAATTCCCTCATGAAAAGAGACACTTATGGACATCATTTCGACTATAGTCGTGCACGGCAGTAAAAAAAGGGTTGGTCTATGTTTAAATGCCTTATTATAAACAAAGAATATGTGAAATCTGACCATTGTTTGACACCAGACACAGTAGAAGGAAGGTTGCTGTTTGTTTCTTCTTCACAGATAAACCTTGATGGTCTGACAGAATGCTGTGGAGAAACGTAAAAACACTCGCCGTAGACAGCAACTTCTGGGAAAAAACTGAAAAGTATTGAGCCATTTGCAAATTTTGAATGCACAGAAAGTGAAAAACAAAAACAGTGTACAAGTACTCTATTGCGTCTAACAAGGACACGGAATTATTAAATATTCAGAGTAATTGTTATTTCAAAAATCATCGTGCCGCAGCCGGGAATTGAACCATGGACCGCTTGCTTTCCGGGCAAGTATGATCCCCTTAACACCACCACGCCATCCGATATTTGAATGACAATTATGACGTTATATTGTGTCGTAGCTCTTTAAACCTACTGTCAGATTTCCAGCATTGAATTTTTCACAGATAGGCGACTACATACAACGTTTTTATTGTATACAAGTACTCTGTTGCGTCTAACAAAGACACGGAATTATTAAATAAACAGTGTAGTTTAGAGAAAACCCAACTGATTTTAAAGAATTATAAAAAAAAGTTCCATTTGTAATTTAAATACAATCTGTAATAGGAGAAACTGCCAAGCATTTGTAATTTAAATATAATATTGGCATGATTTAAATAGACTTAGAACTGCTAATTTCTTATTAGTAAGGATTTTTATTAATTCAGTTTAATCTAAAACTGATTTAAATAGACTAGTTACTTATTAATAAGGTTTTTCAGGGTGGCCACAGAAATCCAAAAATGAAATTCCCTGATAATTCCCTGATTTTTCCCTGACTGAAAGGTGATTTTCCCTGATCTCTTCACGGAGTATATAGCTCAAATACAGCTGTATACGTATGGCCTCCAACCTCCCCTTATAGCCATACCTTCACCACCATTAAGCCAAACACATTCTTTACTCATATCTTTGGAGTTTTACAGGTTTTAAATTGCTTTATTAATATATTGCTAACAGTTTGAAGAAATACAGCTTTTTAATAAAGTCAGGAAGAAAAGCTACCAGTAGCCAAGATTTGTTCTCTCCAATCTTTGTAAAATTCCCAGATAATTCCCTGATTTTTTTGCAAATTTTCAAATTCCCTGATTTTTCCCTGCAGGGAATTTTTTTCCACCCTTTTCCCTGTTTTCCCTGTTTTCCAGAGTCTGTGGCCACCCTGTTTTTTTATTAATTCAGTTTATCTAAAAGGAAGTCTATATATATGTTTATAGATATATTTCTACATCTGGAGAGCAATTAAATTCCAGTAAAAAGTAAAATGGGATACATTCATTATCATGTTATAGTATTAAGAATTACTATTGTTCATTTGATACAGACTTTAAAACTAACATTCAAACCAAAATATAGGAATAGATATGTATTGGAAACAACTAGATATTATTATAAAACTATAAGGAAAGGCGACCAAAAATTAAGAAAAAAATAATGTACACTATTCAATGAATGAATAGCATGTACACTATTTTTTAGTGCTGGGTATCGCATCCAAAAAACCTTCATAATCAAAACATGTGTAGAGAAAACCGATAAGAACCAGTATGCTAAAACATCTCACGGTATGTATTATTTTGAGGCTCGTATAAAATTAAACTGATAAAACAGATAATACCATGCAGCACAAATATTCAATACTCACCATTCTGTTCCACTGCACTACCAAGGCAATACAAGCCAGCCTCTGTGACCTCCTCGTGCCTCGTGCACGTGACAACCTCTAACACATGTTGCAGACCACCTGTATCACGAAACGCATCCTTTGTTTCACCTGTAAGTATTAAACATTAGTATATAATCAGTATCAACCAAGATTTATTTTTTTAGCTTCCTTAACTGTCCTTTTAACAGCTTTTTTTAAACGGTTGTATTAAATTTATTATAATTACCGTATTGTTCCTAATTAGCGCCCCTGGAGGTGTGACATTTTCTGAAAGGGGGCACTTATTAGAATGCTTTTCGTAAGCCAGTACACGTTTTAATTTCCTTATATAATGCTAAAAACTGTTGTGTTACTGAAATATGGAATTAAATTCATAAGTGTGTGTATACTGTTTCTTGATTTTAACCACTTTTCTTGGATATTAACCATGTTAACCACTTTTACACCTCAAGGTAAGATTATTTTTTTTTAAAGTTAGTGGGGGCCGCTAATTAAAGGGGGAGCACTAATTAGAAACAATACGGTATTCTGAATGCTATGAATTCCCAAACCCCCAAATATCACATTTTTCTAAATTTTGGCAGAGTATAAATGCCTAAACTAGCTATTATTCAGCATGCTGTACTAAGGGTTACACAATTCTGTTCTACTTTTTATGCTTTGAAATTATAAATAATGATCCTTGTTTAGATGCAGCTTTAAAGGAGTCTCTCAGAGCAAACTTGAAGTATATATCAAGCATTAAAACTAGAGGTTGTTTTTAGTAAAAACAGATAAATCTGACAAGTTCACAACAAGAGCTGTCGAAGAACAGCGCAGCTAGACTATTTGATTTTTCAGAGAATAATAAATTATATAGCTAGTATTACCGTCCGAAAACAAGGCTACATAGCTATATGTGTAAGAATTGACCAAAACAACTCAAAAATACGTAAAAAAACAGAGTTTTGATGGAGTGGGGGTGGTGGGGGCAACATAGCTATACATGTGAAAGAAATTACCAAAACAGCACAGAAAATATGTAAAAAAATAATAAAAAAATAGAGTTTCGAGTGGGGTGGGTGGGTTGGGAAGGCGGGCCGGTGGGGGAGGAGGAGGAGAGGGGCACAACAGCTATGTGTAAGAATTGACCAAAACAACACAGAAATATGAAAAAATACGTAAGTAAAAAATCGAGTTTTGAGTGGGTGTGTGGGGGGGGGGGGGGGGGGGGGGGGGGGGGGGATGGGGAGGGGCCAACATATATGTGTAAGAAGCTATGTGTATAATAATGACTTTCGGTTTTGGGGTGGGGGTGGGGGGTGGGGGAACATAGCTATGTGTAGGAATTGAAAAAACAACACAGAAATATGTAAAGCAAGAAATGTCACAATAAGTGACAAATGCCCCCCCAACCCCCCCCCCCAACGGACAGTGACAAATGCGCCATGTAAAGCAAGAAATGTCACAATAAGTGACAAATGCCCCCCCCCCAACGGACAGTGACAAATGCCCCACACACACACACACCCCGTCTTGTTGTGGTGAGCAATTGTGCGAAGTTATTTGAAAATCCGTTGATTAATGTCCGAGTTATAAAGCGGAGATGATTGTATAGACGAACGGATTTTGAACTTTGATCTCTAAGTGTGACCTTGACCTTGGAGCCACGGACCTGGATTTTGTGCGCGACACATTGTCTTATTGTGGTGAGCAATTGTGCGAAGTTATTTGAAAATCCATCCATTAATGTCAGAGTTATGAAGCGGACACGAGTGTACAGACGAACGGATTTTGACCTTTGATCTCTAATTGTGACCTTGACCTTGGAGCCACGGACCTGGATTTTGTGCGCGACACGTCGTCTTGTTGTGGTGAGCAATTGTGCGAAGTTATTTGAAAATCCATCCATTATTGTCAGAGTTATTGAAGCGGACACGATTGTACAAGCGAACGGACAGACAGTGCGACTACTATATGCCACCCTTTGGGGGCATAAAAATCGAGTTTCGAGTAGGGGGGATAGAGGTGCGGGGTGTGGGGAGGGGGCAATATACATGTGTAAGAATGACCAAAACAACACAGAAATACGTAAAAATATAAAAATAAAATAAAAGTATTCCAAAATATTTCGAGTGGGGTGAGGGGAGGCAGAGGGAGTGGAGGTGGAGGAGGGAGCCCATGCCCCAATATGGGTGAATAAGATGCATAATGTTATAAGAAATCCCAAACCAAAATTATAGATATATATATGCTTACATGCAAACCTAGATCTGCCTTTATTGCACATTTTATGGGCCATCCATGGGAGCCCAGAATTTGCAGAAGACAAAATTACTTACGCAACCCTTTACAACATACTATAAGGAAACCAATTCCCAAATTCAGTTCAGCTAGGACAAGAAATATAAGAGATATAGACCTGTAATTTGATGTGAAATATACACATTTTAAGGGCTATCAGAACTTGGGTTCCATGATAATGCTATAAGGAAGCCCATGGCCAAGTTTGGTTGTGCTAGGATAAGAAATGTAAGAGCCGACAACGGGGTGATTACATAAGCTCTCTTATTCCTCGAATAGTCTAGCTAAAAATCATTCAACCGGAACACGGTGATGATATGCATAACTAGGCTTGGTACTGATCATCCCTGCAAAGTTTCGACAAAATCCGGCCAGGGGTCAAGGAGAACTAGTCCGGACAAAGTTTGTATTAAAACCTTTAAAGGGCCATAACTCTGCCAAAAATCACTCAACCGGAACAAGTGGATGAAACGCGCAACTAGGCTTGGTACTGATCATCCCTGTAAAGTTTTGTTGAAATCCGGCGAGGGGTTCAGGAGAACTAGTCCGGACAAGGTTTCACACATCTGACAGACAGCACAAAAACAATATGTCAAGTGGGGGAGACATAATTAGCATCTAAATTTAGTAATCCAGTATTATTTTAACTTTAAAACTATACATAAATTATATATCAAAAATATTAAACAGAGAATTATAAGAGTTAATAAGATTTGGAATTGTACTCCTTATTTGTGCAATGTAACCACAGACCAAATAACAAACAGATTGTAAACTTCCTATCACCAGTAAAGAAGAATAAATATCATGTGGCACCTTTAACTTTTTAGACATCAGTTTAAGGTTAAACATACCACAATTCTTTGGGTTCCCCTTAAAAACCAAGCAAATGACGTAGTGAAACTTTCCTTCAAACTCCATTTTTGCTTAAAATGTCCGTGTTTTTTTTCCGAAAAACGGTACCATTCCCAATGGCAAAAAGTATGTTTTGTTCACAATTGGAGTGAAAAAATTCCCAATCTAAAAAAAACACACTTTTTTTTTGCTAAATATTTTAGAGGGGAACTTTAAACAGAAGCAGGGGGAGAATATATACATATATACTTATACTTTTAGGAGACAGTAATGGAATACTACAAGAGGATGTATACATGATATTATGTTTGCAAAGTTACTGTATTTAAACATACAATATTGCTTAAGTGTCTGATAATGAAAAATTCCCAATTTAAGGGAAAACAGCGCTGATTTTCCCTATTGAATGGGTACTAGTGAAAAAAATCGCTTAATGTTAAAGTAAGGAAAATACTATCATTAGAAAAAGAAATAAAGTTGCAATGGGTTTTGACATAAATGAAACTTACATGCATACAACTCTTCATGATATTTGTGTTTAAGCAGGCAATATTTTGTGAAATTTCAACACTGTGCCACCTGAAATTTAGATCTTATACATGCCACATCTCCCGCATTCTCCGGATTTGTCTTTGATCTACCGATCACACGGAAGCCGCTCAAAATCTCTCTTGCTGAATATGGTTGATTGCCTCTAATTTGTAATACACAGCATGTGTTTAGCATGTGTGAAACAATGAGTTTACAGCTGTCGCATGTCAAATTAATTAAGGCGGGGTTACGATCATGCAACCAACCAATGAAATTACATCTAGCATCTCGCAGCACACGACAAGATTTACTGAAATAGGCTATGGCCAGGTAAACAATCACGTTTCGCAAATATCTCCTTGTTATGTAAACATGGACCTACTAGTAGGTACAACATTAATTGAAGATTATAGGTGCGATGCCAATAATTAACGCTGACTACACCAATCACCAGGTGGTTGATTGCATCAGCTTGTTTTATTCTAAATTAAGAAGGATTTTGCCAAAATCGACACTTTTTGATCAATGCATTCGGTAAATTGTTATAAACGGCTAATACCAATGTTATATCCTCCGCAATATTACAAGTAAACCAGTCTTTCATAATTGCAACACCCTTTACCGCTTTAATGATAAGAAACACCATTTTTTTCCTATTTAATTTGCCAATTTCACATCGGTTTGTGTAGTCTTGATCATCTTCGACGCTGGATTATGTAAATACAAACGTCTTGACAAGTTGTGCAGAAACAAAGTTGAAACTGGAACCACGTGACCGTAATTATTATCTTTTTATTAAAGTATTTCTTACCATCCACATTTAGTTTGTCGATACAATGAAGTTTCCCTCTTTGTTTATATATACATTTATAGTCTTTCTGCCTTTCTGTATATCTTGGACAGCAGGTATTCCTGTCTCAGCCAATCAGAAACCTTTGTCTGAAGGTCTTGTCTAGATGTTGGTCTTGAAAACAAGCAAACGTCGCAGATGATCTAGACTAGTTTTGTGAAGAAATTTTGTACCTCAACACCGGTTATTATGTTTCCGGGTTTCAGAGGCAGGTTTAAAACGCGGCTCTCAAAATGCGGAAAGCAGTTTGGAAAATCGTTGTAAAAGCAATTTTTTTTCCAGCAATTAATTGATTATGGCCTAATGTCTTTACTGTTATTTGTTTCCATCTATTTTATATATACAGTACAGATAATGAAATACAAAATAAAATTAGAAATAAAGTAACAGTTGTCAACATTTCTATTCAATTCGTAAATCTCCCTGATTTGGAAGTCGAATCTCCCTGATATGATGCTGGAAAATTTGGCATGTATGACTGATCTATTTCACAGTTTCCTATCTGTTTGTTAAAAGGTCTGGGATGTAATCAACAATTAATTAGTAATATATGCAAAAACGATTTGCTTTGAACTATTCCAGTACTTACTGTTACACTGTGATTCATTTTGAAATCTGCATTAATGAGTCCCTGGGACTCACATATTTTGAAACAATGGGTCCAAACTAAAAAAACAATGGGTCCCAGGATTTTTTCTGTGCAAAATTCATTAAAAATAGATGCAGAGTTAAAGAACAGAAATTGCATTGCATAAAGTTAAAGCTTTATTTTACTTTTAACAAGAATTTTTAACATCTTAAAATTCTGAATTCCCTCTGATTTACTCTCATCTGCATTCTCTCCAGAAATTTATGAATGCATGTTGTTTTTCTATTTTGCTTTGGGGCGATTAGGGATAAGGTAATACCCCTGCCGCGCATCATTCTTTTATAATTAAACTTCTGAGGGTTTGGAACTTGTTTTTATCACTCTTTACACATGAACATCATTTAATATATATTTCATTTTCAGACAATTTTGAAATTAAATTATATTTCCCATTGTGATAATTTAAGTTTATTAGCCACATGTATCTAGCCCCTTGTGCACATACAACCCCCCACCCAACCCAACTTAAATTTCATTTTAATGTTGTAAAAGTCTATTAAGCACCCATAATGCACTACTATGTTGCCTAAATATTGTAAAAAATGCCTGTCAAACAAATGGATTTCTTAACAAATATATCAATGATGAATTATCTTCCTTTCTAAATTACCATTTCCCCGTAAGTTTTAAATGTGTTATCCTATATAACTAAAATTAATAACGCCTATTAACAACAACCCTAAGGTCCTATAATATTGGTACTTTGAAATACAAAGGGTACCTTTAATATCTCGTTCAGAACGAATTATGTCTGAATTTGCTACCACTTTTGCCGATTTTCTGACTTTTAAAACCAGTAAAACATCAGCAAAATATGTGCATACAGTTTCAAAACTGTATCATTTTCGTGTTATTCCTTATTATATTGCTACCATTCTTTGTTTTACAAAGTATTTCTTTTAGAATCTGTGCTTATATGGCTCAGTTGTCTCAGTTCTGTAACGGGTAATGACCATCATAAAAATCTCTGTATTTTTTTCTTTATTTTTTGCTTGCGTTAAATAGTTCAATTAGTCGTGAGTAGTTTGACATGCCAATCAAGTGTCAATTTAACTTATTGTGGGTAATTTTTTATAACTTTCTTTGGTGGCATTTTGTGTTCACCATCAGGGATTTCCTAGTCTGTTCTATTCTATTCTGTTCTCTCAACAGAGAAGAGCAAAGGACCGTGACACAGTCTAGGGATTTCCATACTAGCGAACACCAACAGTTAGTAGAACTTTGTTACTGATTGGATGACAAATAGTTTTTACCCAAACATAATATGCGTACTACATTGTAATTGCGTTCTACTTTAGCCGGTGTCGTGTTATATTTGTTCCCTTGTTATCCATCGAAAATGGTTATTGACTACTCGTAAAATGTTCGAGCAATGCGTCCACGGGACGCACGTTTAAGAATGATGCGTCCTCAGAAAAAATTGTGCATCTAGGACGCGTGACGCAGAGCAAAATGAATCACTGGTTACATACATGTATCTGATTGAAAATTTATGAAGTTATCACAAATATATACAAGTATAACACTGTGTGTGAGGCATCTATAATATGTTCATAAAAATTTATAAAATTTGAAATGGGTGTTAGCCTTTCAAGTTGCTTGTTTTGGATTTGTATATAATTATATTGTTGTTTTTTTTACCGGATCCTTGTAAAATGGAAGACAACGTAATCAAGGCCTGCTTCAACGCACTTGGGTCATCCTTCTGGTAGTCAATACATTCCAACAGCAACTTCATGTCAGTCTTGATTTCTGAAAACAGAACACACGCAGTTCAAAATCGAGGGGTAAAAGCAAATCTATCATAACTAGTGGTATCGTATAAGTAAAGAACCTCTGAACCAGAAACACTAGTTTCAGTCACATTGAACACTTAAAATGTCAGTCATGGCACCAAGGTAATAATACTGAAGCATGTCACCTCTAAAGTACCTGACATATATATGCTAGGAAATCAACCTTCCTAACCGTCAAGAATTAAAGGATATATCGCTCGAAAGTGAGTTGGTATCATTAAATTTATATAATGTGCCAATCTCAAAACGCTAGACACCATGGTGGATCTCGAGTGTAGATCTTATTTTATTTCTGCATTTCTCAATAGATCGATATTCAACAGATTAAAAAACTCTGAACAATGCATTGATTATAACTGATAAGAAAGAGATACCTAGTAGTTGCTGTCTGTTCATCCTTGACTCCATTTTTTTCCTACAATATTTCAGTCTTCAACCTAAAAAGAGAAACAGTTTGATCTTGTTCATGCAATTTAAGGGCTTACCGGTATTGGTCAGCCATCTTTAAACAAAACAAGAGGCCCAAGAGGGCCTGTGGACGCTCTACTGGCTAATATGGCTCTTATAACATCAATGAAACGAGTGACTATCGCCTTAAAGAGGCAAAATATAGCATTTTTAACTAAACCAAGAGCCATAACTCTGCCATTACTGGTCCGATCTGGCTAGTTTCGAACTTGGCCAGTAGAGATAATTAAAAAAAAAAAAAAAAAAAAAAAAAAAAAAAAAAAAAAAAAAAAAAAAAAAATCATTTTTAAAAAATAAACAAATATAAAAATAATAAAAGAAAAAAAGCGCCAAAAAATCTGCTAAAGTTTGGTAAAGATCAGTAAAAATGAAGGCTCTATCGCCTTAACAAGGCAAAATATAGCATTTTTAACAAAATCAAGGGCCATAACTCCGTTGTTACTGGTCCGAACTTGTTCGAGCTTTTATTGACATTAACAATCTGGTAAAATTTGGTAAAGATCGGATGAAAAATGAAGGCCCTATCGTCTTGAGGTAAAATATAGCATTTTAAAATAAATCAAAGGCCATAACGCCGCTGTTACTGGTCCGATCTGACTGGTTTTCGAACTTGTCCGAGCTTTCATTGACATTAACAATTTGTTAAAGTTTGGTAAAGATCAGATGAAAAATGAAGGCCCAATTGTCTTAACGAGGCAAAATATAGCATTTTTAACTAAATCAAGGGCCATACCTCCGCTGTTACTGGTCCGATCTGGCTGTTTTTCAAACTTGTTTGAGCTATCATTGACATTAACAATCTGGTAAAGTTTAGTAAAGATCGGATAAAAAATGAACGCCCTATCGTCTTAACGAGGCAAAATATTGCATTTTTAACTAAATCAAGGGCCATAACTCCGCTGATACTGGTCCGATTTGGCTTGTTTTCAAAATTGTCTGAGCTTTCATTGACATTAACAATCTGGTAAAGTTTGGTAAAGTTCAGATGAAAAATGAAGGCCCTATCGTCTTAACGAAACAAAAGTTAACGACGGACGGACAACGGACAGACGACGAACAACTCGGCATCTCATAAGCCAGTAGAGCTAAAAAAACAGATGGGGTATGGTCAGTGTTTTTTCTTAGAACAGTACTTCTTAGATCACTTTTGTGAACAAGCACCAAAATATAACATGTGAGTAAGAAAAACTGTTCCTCTAGCTGAACTATAGTTTTCTAAGCCCTGTGGAAGCCAAGAGTGAGATGTGGCCTAAAGGGTGGTTGCCCTTTGGTTATGGGGTCAGTGGATGAAGAATGTTAACTTAGATGTTTACTCGTAATACTGTTTATATGATAATACATTTTAAATGAAAGTATTCAAGTCGCACAATATACACAAACAATTGAATTGAATTTAATTGGAGTTTTAAGGTGCACCAACACATGAAAAGGTTATATGGCGCCTAACAGGCATGAACATACCAGGCTCATCTTCCATGTACATCGAGATAAAATATGGAAAATGGGCCTAGAATGTAAACAATACAGAAATCATGGTTAAACTACTGGTAGTATACCAAATTTGGACTATTTTTTTAAAAATATACTAGATTTATTTTTAAAAATCACAGACAATGGTCAAATTTTCAGAATGCATGAGGAAGTAGAATGCATTGGCGTGAGCATGGTTTGACACACAAATGCTCGTGTCTCACGCTCCACACAAATGCACGAGTATCACGCCCCATGCGTCAGACTTGCCAGCTAAATTGAACCCAGCACATAGTAAGAACTCTGGCAACTGAGCTTTCACAGCCACTCGGTTGGCAATTTGGATTTTCCAGCACATAGTAAGAAGCAATTTGGATTTGCACTGGTTACAAGTAAATTTGTTGAATAATTTAAATCAAACTTAAAGACAATTTGACGAAAACCGAAAACACATCACAATTTAAATTCACAACTTAATCAACAAAATATAAATTGAACACAGAATCTGATGACATGATTGGAAATTTAAAACAATTGTTACGGGCATAGCTCAACACAGATAATTACGTATATTTCCCAATATACAGAAAAAACTCAATTTTTTCTATAAGCTATAAACGATTTTTTCCTTCAAATAAATGAGTTTGTTGGGCGCCGCCATCTAGGATCACGTACAATAACATCACGAATAACGAGATTTAGTTTCTCAACGTCAGTTTGTTATGGGAAACACCTCGACGTCACGACTACGTCAAAAATTACGTGACAGTACGCGCAATGCTTGGTAATAAGATTGAACGGTCAGTCAACGGATTATTCGTTCGTGTCTAGTGCATAAAATATGCATCTACAAGAGTGAGTGGTTTAGACTAACGCAGTTTGGAAACTTTACCGCTCTTCTGCCTGCGCTCAATCTATGCTTCTCTCTGTCCTATCGTTTTATTTTATATTTTTTTACAGCTGATAGAAACATTATGATCAAACATGACACCAGTTTCTTAAGGCATAGATGTAGATTTACGATATTTGATATGCGCAGTCTACCGGGTGCATAACTATAAACGTCAATATGTAAAAAAAAAAAACAGACGTCAAATAAATGAGACTAGGTCATGTCAGACTTTTCCCGTATTATCAGAAATATTTAAAAAGGTCGAAAATACATCACTATTATTTTAAGATTGTTCTCTTTTTTCCTCTCCGTCATTACTACGCCTTGCACAACAGGTTAGAGTTTCCCCATTTTGTGACAAGCGAAGTCGTTAGCGACATCACAGGCATTTCGGCACCCAATGACCTCGATCGACGGTTCACCTCGTGAGACGCTGCTTGTCAATCAATTTTGACACGGCTGGGGAAACATTTGTGTAACTGCCTACACGCGGTGTATAAAACTACTAGTATTGTTTGTGTACATCATGACATCGCCATTTTTTGTGCGACTTTTGTGGCTTTTTTTATGTACACAGCCAGATGAAATATCAAAATCGTAAAAAGGGCTGGTAAGGTCAGCGAAGGCTCGGGATTAATAAAACACGTGACCGAAATTTCCCCAGGGTACTTTAAACAGGTTGAAATGAAGTCAGTCATATACTACGCCTTGCACGACAGGTTACAGAAACTCCACTTCGAGGCGAAGCAAACTTTCGTCTGTGTTGAACTGACTTGACCTTTCTCGCCCCGTTGAAAATGACAAGCGTTTACCGAGACATGATCAAAACAAAGCACATCAAGATCCTGATTTTACAACACAAGTTTGATCAGTTTCGATTGGTCCGAGATGTGTCAGTATGAATCAACCTGTCAAAATGCGTGTCAAACATTTGTTCGCGACCCTCATTGTTTCTACTCGGCACCATCTAATTGTTTTAGATTTTGTGTGGCATAGTCTGAATCGAAACATGGCTTGGTCAAAAGAATTGGTTCAAATGAAAATTAACTGAATGCTATGTAGACTTGCTCTATGAAATCCTAAAATCTGAAAAGTTATGTACAGTGATATTTTTTAAATTGCACACCCCTAAAACTGAGAAGTCATAAAAAATACATGAGAAAAGGCAGTTTTGCATGTGTGTGTGTCTGTTTGTGCGTATGTGCTGCGTACGTGCGTATGTGTATACGGGAGCTAGGAGAGGGGGTTCAGTTTGTTTTTATTGTTTTTTTAAAGGTTGTGCCCTCTCCCCTCTCCGTCCCTTATCTCAAATCATGTATCCCTCACTGACGAGTGAGTACTTTATTCATGAAATGTACAGTATCTTGAGTTTGTAGTTGTTTTGTGTGTGTATGCTCCGTTTAACTTATAATTTGTATTCACAACTTTCACATGACATCATCAAAATAATTTGACCAATCAGTGATCAATAAAATAAAACAATTCCACATTCTGGTAGGGGGTAAACTCGGTGTTTATCGTTCAACTGACTTTAGCCCTTTATAAAACTTATTTGTAGTGATCATTATAAATATTAAAAGCATTATTTTTTGTGTACAGCCACAGAAATATTTGTTGTTAGATCTGTGGTACAGCTATGTATTTTCTTTTGGTCCTGCCTGATTTTGAAACATCCATTACAATAATGCATGCACGCATTTAATTTAAATTATGTTTTAATACCATAGGCGTAGAAGACGGGGGCCACCACACACTACGTTCTGAGTGGGGGGTTGGGGGCAGAGTATAATTTGAAGAAAAAATGGTTAGGCCCAAAAAAAATACCTGTGTTTCCAGTGGCCTGACCGACCATATTTTTAAGGGGCCGGACTCTAAAACTTTTTATGAAAAAAAAAAAAATTGTTCTGATCATCACAATATATCGAGGTAAACTGACATCACAGAGAAACTTTCAGTTGTATCATCAACTTTTATGTTGTTTATGAGATAAATACATGTAAAATCTCACAATATCTTGCTCCAAAAAAAAAAAAAGAAAAAGGGAAAACAATTTTAAAAAATGCCTACTAACCTACCCTATATTTTTAGAGCATGCAATAGGAAACACATCTATTTTTTATATTTTTGCCTTAGCGCTCAAAAAGTATGTTTTCCCTATATAATGTTGTATGTTTTGGTGTAATTGAGCGTGGATAACGTTGTTTTTTTCTTGTCAAAAATTTGTGAAAAAGTTTGGCACAGTCCCACTAGTCCAAATTTTTAGACGTCATTCAGCAGTTTTTTTCATGTTTAATCTTCATCATTGTAATATTTATTTATTGCAGCATTTTGACAAAAAATAAAAAAAGTTAAAAATCCAAAAAAATAACAAGATCGTGAAATATCTACAAATGCGAAGTCTTTTTATGAAGGACTAGCCCTTCACTCAATAATTGAAACATACTTTTTTGATTGTCAAATATCTTTTTCAAAACGCTTGGACCCCCAACAGTGTATTAGGCAGGAAATGCAGTTTTGTGTGTGTTATTATAAAAACTGGGTGTGCATGTGATGCCAGCGGCATCACGTGAGGCACGAAGTGCCGAATGGGGTGGGGGTGGGATGGGTATCCCCTCCCGCCAGGGGGGTACGTGGGGACTCCCCCGAATTTTTTTTAAATACTAGACTTCATTTGCTGCATTTTGGGAGTATTTTATGATTAAAATATGTTTGAAATTCTGTGATTTTGATGGAGGATTTCTATTAAGAATGAGAACAAAACAAACACTCTTTGATTCACTATTTTTTCTTCATTATTTGTTTTCCATAATCTAATACCACCTATGACGGTTTAGCATATATAAATGTAAGGCCTCGTTAAAAGGGAATTCTCCAATGTCTTGCTTATTGTATGAGAGTCTGATTAATTCATCTAGTCTCTCTATAGAGAGCCGACATCTAAAACGGGTCTTGATCCTGTTCTGGACACTGAAGCTCCTTTCTGCCTCGGCATTGCTTGGCATCACTAAAAGGGCAATCAACATCAACTTGAACATTTCTGAAATATATTAAATCTCACATTGATTCTGCGTGTGTGCATAGTGTGCGTGTTTGTGTGCATATTGTTGTGCGTGTGTGCATAGTGTGCGTGTTTGTGTGCATATTGTTGTGCGTGTGTGCATATTGTGCATGTTTGTGGCAAAAAAGATTGTGGGAAAAAAGAGTGTACATAAGGCTTTGGGGCTAAACAAAAATAACAGTAGTACATGTACATTTAATTATGAGTTATTTTTTATCTTTTTGATACAGAGATAATTTATTTGAACAATTCTAAAAAGAAAATACCAATCCTGATGTTTTCCCTTAAATGGCGTTTAATTGTCAATCATTACTTACATGTAGCATACTTACATGTAGCATTAGAATGTTGCTATAGTTGTATTGACTGGTCATCTGTTCAGATTTAGAAAATTTTGCAATTGTGAGATTTGTTTCAGTTTCAAAGATATGTATTTATATAATTTAATAACTGGACTAATCAGTCAGTATGTTAGATTAACAATTGACTTGACAACTCAGACTAGTTAGATTTTAGACTCAGTTACTGGACTTACAAGTTGTATATTATTTTAAGCTACTAGACTTAACAGTATGTAGTGTAAACGAATCGCCTGGACTAATCAGTAACTATGTGAGAATAATTGACTGGACTTGTCAGTTAACATGTTTATGCTTACCAGGGTAAATAACCCGATTTGGCCTATTGGCACCTCCAAACATCCTCTCAAACGCCTGATCAGGGCGATAGTAAACAGAGATCTCATCATCCAAGTCGTCTCCCTGCAGATGTTAATAGAGTAGTCTTTTGAAAAGACGAAACTCTCCCCGGGCCATGGCTTGATCTATAAGAGGGTCATGCTGTCTACCGTCAGCTCCCACCTTCCTCTCACCGAAATGACCCAGTAAGACATCCACATGTTGCTGCCCCCACCCATCTAGATTCGCGGCCACCTGAGGATATGCTCCTTGCTGAAATATCTAAGAGAACATTGCCAGCTTAACTATATATATAGTAATAAATAGCATTAGGACATATTTATGAATAACTTCATTGTTTGTACCATTGTAAATAGAATGAATGAATGAATGGTGTTTTACGGACGTCGACATATAAATAGATCATATTGTGCGCGAAAACCATTGTAAATAGGGTTAACTGTCTAATCAACTGCTGTAGAAATTTAGTGTGAGTATAAGCGTTTATTTATCCTCGTTTTGTATTGGGCATTTTTATTGAGCAGGCCTCGTTTGTTTTGTCTCATCTGAAGTACTGATCAAGTGTGAAATTCGTTCTTCTAAGAATTTCGAGAATCAATCCAAATTTGGTCTTTGGGATAGAACGCACAATCCCTGTATGACTAAACTGAAGAGCTAACCATTACACCACAACCACACCGTTTATTGCTTTATTGAATAAGTTTATTGCATGTTAGTCAGAATGGTTTAAAACATTCAATATGTAAAAAGGTTAATGTTTTTACAGAGCATAACATATGTTCATATCTAAATTCTATGATTTACCTGCATCGCGTCCATCAAGTCGATGTTTGGGAATCGCCCACGAATATTGTCAGTGACAGCATTGATGAATGACTCTTTATCCTGGAGGAATTGCTGGCGTTGATCAAGGTGGTCATTTCTCTCACGCTCAGTCTTGAGTTGGACGGTGAAGTATTTATCATGGTCCAGGTGTTGGAAGAAGGCCCTAAGATACTGGTCATCATGTGTTTTCAGTCCCTCAAGTGTGTCCAGGACTCCGCTAATCTGTCAGTATTAGAAGAAAAAAAAGCTTCAAAACAAACTCAGCAATGAGTCAATTTTTACCACTCGTAATTTGTAAAACCGAGCAACTAAATAAATATCTAAAATAAAAATCCTCTTACAAATAATAAACAAATTGCTACTTAGTGTTTCTCAATACAAACTTGAAATTTTCAGCTGGCACTATGGTTTGCTTATATGCACACATTTCCTTGAAACTGGAAATTATTATATACAGCTGAATGTTTGAATTTACCTGTGATCTAATTGACATAAATGATATGTCCCTGTACTGAAAAACACGGCTAAGGTGGTTGATAACCGCCAATACATCTCCCACCAGGTGCAGGAGTGCCACGTACTTGTATGACCGAAGTTGGGAGTGAAGCCCAATAGATGTGGGGTCACCCAAGGTTGCTTCCTCTTCCAAAAGTAGCATGAGAGGCTCAAAGTTGTGGATTACTGCACGAACAGCTTCCCCTAGGCAGAGCCATCTAATTTCGAACACCTTTAAAAATGATCACATATTATATAAATGTTTTTCAAATAGCTCATAGCTGTTAACAAATATAAAACAGTTTCAAGACGACTTTAAGGATTTGTCCCGATTTGAACATTGTATAAGTGTTGTTTTTTCCCAGTTCCATTCTCAAGGTAACTGCAGCTTAGTAAACATTCAGCAAACTATGTAACATCAAATTATCTTTTGAAAGTCTACCAAATAAGTTTAGCATTTGCTCAATAATACATACCCTCTTAAACCTAAGATGCTTGTAGACTGGTCCTCCACGATTTTCTCCTCCCACATCCTCTCCGTCTTCTCCATCTCCATCTTCCACTAATGCCAGTAGCTTGGAAATATCTTTAAACTTCTGCAGGCGATTGGGGCTATTATTTACATGTTGATATATTTGTCCAACAATCACCTGCAGAGTTTTGACATTTCAGACACCACTGGCAGCTTTACTCACCGCAAGATGGAGTCTGTGGTTTACACAGTGGATAGCCACACAGAAGGGGTTGGATAGTTTGTGTCATCCAACTACCCCGTTCTTTTCACTAATCATAACCTGGGCCCCATCCATAGCCAGTCCAATGATCTAAATTGTAGGATTAACATTATAGGGTTGAATTTGTAATAGGACTCAGTTGGGGGCATGTAAATAGATAGGTTGATAAGCGCGTTACTACTGTCTCGCCGCAGAGCTAGCTTTTATGGTGATATCGGTCCGCTTCACATGCAAGGGGTCCCGAGTTCAACCCGCTGAGTGCCTTAAATATTTATATGTAATTTTTCATTGTATTTTTTCCAGTCCGATTACAAATTCATGTTTTGTAGTTTATTGAAGTCTTACTTTCCTAATTAAACATAGTTTAAACTTCAATAATGAAACAACTAGTAATTCTTATAACCATACTTCTGGTTTGAAATGCAATTTGTTGTTCAAATGTTACAATGCTCACTATCGTCATCGTAACTGGACTCCTGTGTTGTCAATGTAACATCGTAAATACATAAGTGGTGCGAGGTTGAATTACTAATTACATGAACATGAAGTCAGTCAACCATTACCAGTAGTTATCAACTTAAGCTCTTTTATTACCTTCTTTGTTTCAATACCGTATGCATCAAATACACCCTCCAGACAGCGATAGACGGTCACTGCCTTACCGTCTGAGATGGTCTCGATCTTGAGGTACGTGGTTTTTACCGACTCCCCAGCAAGGAATCGAACAATGAAAACCACATGCTTCTCGCTGGAGCGATCTGTTGATTCGTCTAACCCAACAGCTATAAATGGTGATCTCTTTAAACACAGAACGGTTCTTTTCACAAGTACCTGCAACATAGGTTATGAACCATAATCGTTAGCAGTTTAAAGTTGCTATATCTTTTGGTCATGACATAATTATATGCATTTTACAGGCATCTTGCTTATTGAAAAACCAGCATTAAAACATGTTCATCAGTAATACTCAGTCGTTAACTGTAATTAACAGTATTAGAAATTCTAAGAGGGCTTCAAGGATGTTGGTTTTCCAACGTACGAGTGGATATCATGTTAGACACGGAATCCGGAGATCACAGGTTCGAGCTTGACACTGGCACTGGGTTACTTCTGTATGTCCTTAGTGTAGTCTGTGTGTAGTCTGTCGGATAGGGACGTAAGAAATCAGAGCAATATATTCGATAGTAAGAGAAGGGCATGGTTCACAATCACCTATGCACACTTCCCTCTCTGGGGAGGCTCGAAATAACCTAATAATGTGATGACCCGTGTAACAAAAGCAAATCGTATCAGGCATAGCCTTTGATTATATATCAAATACAAACATTTTACATTTAGATGGTAGGTTACGCTTACAGATTGTGTAGTTTCATGATACAGGTTTTACTAATAAATAAATTTAATAAATATAGCTTCTGAAGTTGATAACGTCATTATCGTCTTCATATGGTACCTCATTCATTGCAGTCAGAAGTAGATTAAATGACCACGGTGATTCTTTGGTAGAATTCCCTCCCCTTCGTAGTTGGCAAATATCTTTAGAGCCATTCTCTCGCTGTAGATTGAGAAATGATGGATATTTTCTGTTTGGGACTTCCTCAACTGCTAGCCAGTACGCAGTTTTTAAAGCTGCAATGTACGATGCCTTCTCCTGTTCGTCCATCTCCTTTCTCGTTTCATGCAATGATGGTTGTGCTGAATCAGCTCCAACTGCAGCCCGCATGTGACCCTCTGATGTCATATGAGTGTAGAGGGATTTTTTCCTTAATAAAAAAAAGTAAACAGTCTACCATAGTGAAGTGGCTGTAAGAGTCAAGCGTGTACAACAGATGCAATCTTACATAACACATATACGTTATGTACTCTACTTAAATTCTTATTCATAAAGGTGGCGTGTTATAGCGCCATGGTAGGCACAGACTATGAAACCATAAGAGATATGATTTTTAACAGCCAAGCATGAACATGACAGCCAATGATCCAAAGCCAGATCAATTCCAGCTCATGAATCTAGCAGGTCGATAACATGTGTATCATATGCATGTACATACATTGGTTAATTCTTAGCTAATTATGTATAATAATTACAATACTTTCTAGGTAAACCGTTTGCAGCAAAATACCTGCACCGTGTGGTTGACGGGGTAGAATACAACCACTGCAATATCACATGCAGAGGGGTAGGACCCCCACCCCACCAATTGATATTCCTTTTGTCATTTTTTATCATGCTCATTCAAGGTCTTTATCATAACACTGCATATGCAAATGAGGACAGGTGGCTCCATCGTAAATGGAGTGTCTACTATAGAATTTGCAGTTCTGCAGGTAAGAATCAAGGTTCTAGGCCCATTCTCCATATTTTTATCTTGATGTAAATGGAGGATGCACGTTCATTCCTGTTAGGCGCCATATAACCTTTCATGTTTTGGTGCATCTTAAAACCCAATTCAATTCAGAAAAATACCTGAAATTATCAGTTCCAACTGATGACCAAATTCCTTCCATTTTTGCGTCACAGCAGAAGCGGCACCTCATTACATTTTCAGTTGTGCTGTAAACTAGCCACTTCTTGAAGTCTGTATCTTCAAGCCAACCCTTTACAAACTTTACAGTCCGCTTTTTAGCCATGTGAGTGGGAAACAGTTTTTCTGCAGTTAAGGCGGATACAGGTGGTTCACTGGTTGAGCTGAGAGCAGGCTGTTGACTGATTGAGATGGGGACAGGTGGTTCAGATGGTTGACATGGAACTGGAGGCATAGCTTCAGTATGTCGAACCGAAAGTGACTCTGAGATCAAAATGTCCGGTTCTACCGGAACAGATTCCTTAGCCCTCTTCTGAAATGCAGTTTTTTAATAGCTTATGATTGTGAAAAAAATCACCTTAATTTAGTGCACATAATAATAATGTAACTTATTTAAATTTATATATATATTTGTAGTCACTCAGTTACAAAAATGACAAACGGATAAATTAAATCTAAAAATACATCTCATTTGACCAAGCAGTCTATGAAGAATTGTTTTAAAACTCGTGGCATTTGTTCAGTCATTAATATTAATAACATTACTGTAAGAATTGTATAAAGCAATTGTTTTTGCATATTACTAACTGTTGATTACATTTCGCCAATAATATGGTAGAACTGGTGTGAAAATTGACATTATATACGCCTAGGATCTTGGATAGAATAAGGAAGACAAGTTGAAAACTCAAAATTGTATTGAAATATATTCATGCAGATTTAAAAGTAAAAACTGTTCGGAATTTTTAATTAATCGAGAGGCTAATTGTAATGCTGATACCAAGATACAAGATTGCCATGTGTCCCTTTAAGCTCAGTATGCATACATATATAAACAAAAAAGCAATTTAAAAAAAATTATTACAAGTTCTACTGCCGTAACCCTATAAAAAAAATATTCTGTAGTTCGATTCTAGTTTCGATAGTGTTGACCGACTTATTAATAAAAAGACAACACCTGTTCTCTTAATTTATTTATCGAACGCATGCGTGACATTCAGTGACGCATACTTTGTTTTCATTTGGTGAACTCGCAAAACTGGAATTTCCCCAAAGTTAAAAACAGAAGATGTTACTTTGGTTCCCTGATTATGTGTTAGTCCCGTCGCTAAATAATACGACAGCGCAGTAGAGAAATTGAACCAGCCAAGATTAGCTATAATTAGAACTGCTCAAATACACTCACGGAACTGCTTCGCCGATGTCCGTAACCGAATTATTGCAATCGGAACTGGCTCAGCCCTTTCTCCGATAATTTACGGAAATTAGCGAGTTTGTACGATCGGAATTATTGGATACGGCAGTCCCGGTTGTGCACGCGTGCAGAATTAGCTTTATGCAAATTAATTGAGTTCAAAGGTCATGCAGCTGATTCTGGCCGCGGCCGGCTTGTACATTTCAATGGCGAGGTGTGGTTTAGGGATGGAACAGTGGATGAATGACAGGCCGAGTTGCTTGGCTAAACACGCATTGGGGTTCATATTTATAAATATACATGACTCAGGGTGTGTGATTGTTGGAAACTATTTTTATATTTTGATGCTTTGCAATACGTACCTTCGAAAAGAAACTGGAAATGCTGACTTGGCGCTTCATGTTGTTGATGTTAAATTTCGCGGGTTTGCAACTAGCGCATAGAAAAAGACCGCGCAACTCGAAAAAATTCCCGGGAGGTGAATTCGTTTGCAAATTCCACGATTCAGTGGGTGCGGGAAGCGGCGTGAAAACATGATTACAAAATGAAATAATCGGATAATAGTTAAAATTACGGAAAATATTATTGTAAACAAATGACTCTTCTTTACGTAAGCTTGGATGGTTTATATTCAATATATTGAAGGTATTGTAGTACACGGCTTCGCCATTCATTTTCAAGCCGTGCTCAGGATTTTTGGCCGTGTTTACTCAAATCTGGCCGTGCAAAACACGGCTGCACGGCTGGCTGCCTAATACACTGACCCCCAATAATTGAAACATTCCTACGCCCATGAATATTCTGATTTTTCATATAAAGTCCAATTAAACCGTTTATTTTCACCTACTGATATCTCAACATCTCGGACATTTGTAACAAATGACTGGATGTGAAAGTTATCAATTGCAATTAAAGACTCGTCATGGTTTTGACCATCACATAGTTTAATAAGCACTATTGACGCTACTATTCACAGTATTCAGGTCTTGCGTGAGTATCAGGAGTTATAGATCAGCCTAATACATTACAATATATACTATTTAATTATGACGTCGCGCGTTTGATGCCGTGGCCTAATGGTTACAGCTACCGACTTCTATGCAGAATTTATTTTGATATTTTTTCTCTTCACTGCAATAAGTAAATTATAAACTATTTGATGGACTGATTAAATATGGACTTATTAAATATTAATTTAAGGAGTATTCTGGATCTTTGATTTAGATTGCTATAAACCAATGACTAAAAATCTTAATCGGGCTCCAGTTTTTAGCATTTCCATAAATAATATTGACAATACATGTAATTTATATATTATTAGAATTGGGTTCTTTTTTTCCCCCACCACTAAAAATTTAATACGCAGTTTATAATAAAAAAAAAAGAGCTGTCAGAGAACAGCGCAGCTCCACTATTCGATTTTTCAGACAATAATAAATTATATAGCCAGTATATACCATCAGAAAAAAGGCAAAAACAATGTGGGTTGGGAGTGGGGGGATAAAATTTGGGGCAGGGTGTGAAATTTTATTTTTTATCAGTTTAAATTCATTTTGTAATTCAAAAATGCTGTCATTTTAAAGAATTTGTGGCAACTCGGGTAGGGAGGGAGGGAATGAGAATCTAGGATTTTTTTTATTGTGACCTCATTTCAGTTTTCTTTTTATTGATATTTCATCCGTGTATCTGGATTTAATCTAAATTGTTTTATATGTAAATGATTGCGTTCAAATTTAAATGTTAATATCCAAATAATCCAAAACGCAATTTTTTTTTATATATTCGGGTGGTGGTGGTGGTGCAGTGTTTTTTTTATGCCTAATTTGGGGCCGTTATTCGTTATGCCAAAAAAAGTATACTTTTTTCACAATTATATCCAAAAAAATCACAATCTGAAAAGAAAAAAAAAACATTATTATTTTTATTTTTTTTTAGGGTAAATACAGACCAATAAGGATACTAGTCTTAATATACGCCGGTGTTAAAACTAGTCTGTATTTACCAAAAACAAAACTTAAAACCAAGGGATATTAAACTGTGAAATTAAAAGTGAAAAAAGTTTCTTTTTCTTTTGTTATAACTTATAATATTTCACAATTTTCACAATTTCTAGAAAAATGCTGCTATTTTTCACAATGGCACAGGCACAGGCTGCATTCACAAAACACATAAAAAAATCACTGTGGTGATGATGGGGTGGGGGATGCAGGGCACGAAAATTCCACTCGTCCGCTCGCTATGACGAGTGCTCATTGATGCAGGACGAGTAGAAATTCAGATAAATTCTTTAACAATTTATCAATTTGGCCATTCAAATATTGCATAGGACGAGTAACTCAGAAACAAATTTTCTTGCCCTGGGATGGTTGGGGGATAGGAGGTTGGGCAGGGGCACATCATTGACATAGGTGTAGATTTGATAATACAAAACAACAGTATGTTGAGATATCGTTGAGAACCTGACCATTGCACCTACGTTCACGCATCTTCGCAACATCTCAATTGATTTTAAACTTATCTGAAATCATTCTCACCCTCGATCGATACTAGTATCATCTCTCTTGTTTGGCACTTAGAATTATGGGGGAAAAAGTAGTCCGGTCAGGTGATTTGCATATATATATATAGCTAGGGACCACAACCCAGGTTTTAGGACCCAATCTAGACACGCCACACAAAAGCACCAAACTTTTCTCAAATGTGTTTTATATATCTATGTATTTTTAAAAGGGTCCCCAAAGGTTCGTGAATCCCTAAATGTACAGTGCTTTGGGGTGTATAGAATCATTGGTAGTAAAGAATCATTTTCTGTTTAAATTCAATTTTCTCAGCTCATATATTTTAGATTATTTTAAAACTTTTCAGGCTTGAAGATATATCATATAAGCATACATTTATTCAACGGTGAAATTATTTGGGACATTTTTCCATGCAAAATATATCACAACGTGCAACACCTCTCAGAAAAAATGATTCTATACTACCTGAATGAAGTGTGTTTTTGAAACGAAAAATTCATACTGTCACAATAAACTCAGAAATAAATATTTGCTGTTTTAACAAATGTTAGGGACAAAAGTCAAAATGCAATCATCAATTAAGGTAACTTGTTGCAGTTTGGCACTATTAAGGATAAAAAGAAATTATGTAAATATTGGTGCAAAAACGCTTATTAAAAAAATCACAGTTAAAGGACAATAATTTTAGAAATTTTGCTATCATACAACTAAAAGGGTAAATCTAAATCAGAAATTAAATAGACATTTTCCTTTCATTTTAAAATAAGACGTTTAACCCGAGTGATTCTATACCACCCAAAGCACTGTATTAGGATTATATGCACACCGAATTACCGCACCGCGGATGAAGTCCTGAAAAATCAGGAGGGCACCTGCCGAATATCAGTCATGAATTTGAAAAATTCGAAATGACGTCAGTATGATCTGAAATTGACAGTTTGTACGAATGGTCCGTACCGAACACAAGCATGTGAATCTCGTAGTGTGTTAAAATACAAGTTTAATGCTTTTTTTTGTCGAATTCGTATTGGCGAGTTATAGTTACCTACAACATAGATTGATAGAATTTAAAATAATGCATAGGAGCCAATTTATTAGGCTAGTGAATCTCAATATTTGTTTACATGTAAAAGGAGGATGAGTGCAGTATCCTCACAGTTTGAAATTTTAAGTTTATTACTCAAACTTGATAAATCCCAATTTAGGCTGTGCCTTTTTCATGTTAACAAAGTATGTACTTGCTTAAATGTTCTAGCTGGAGTCTGTTTCGAGTCTTCATTTCTCGCTTTGTCAACAATACTTTTTTGCAGACGAGATGAGCGTTTGTATCATGTAGATCATGGTATCTTTGTGACGCTTGCATTTACATTCAATTCTATTGCAAAAGAAAAATAATCGGACGAGTTTACTTGTTGGCCCCCTGCTATATTTAGGGTTGAAAAAAAGGACTACCTGGCCCCCAGAATAACTTTTTTAATGTTTATCAGATATGATAATACTATATGTTATTGGAAAGGTTAGAATATGTACTTTCCAAAACACTGAAAATATTTAAGTTTAGATGCGAAATAAGCGAGTTATTGAATGCAACACACATACCCATCAGAATCATAAAATTGCCATATTTTGATCGCTAAAAACACCTGGCCCCCTCTCGGAATTATTTAATACAGCTTTGATCGGTAATAACTTTATATATTTATTTAGCTGAAGGTAACTACTTTCCAAAACTGTAAGAATAATTTAAATCGTATAAAATTGGCAAAGTTATAAGTCGCTGTACATATACATGTGAAATCTATTTTTTTTAGCCGCGATATTTTGGTTCGGATCACCTGGCCCCCAAAATATTTTTATGAAGTACTTATCCGATAATGTTTTTGTTTATATATTCTTAAAGCTTCTGCTATGCTCTTTATTTAGAGTTAAAAATTACTAAATTCCGTCTATAATTGACAAAGTTATATGCTTTTGAATATTGCTAATTATTTTACCGATGTCTGCTGACAGTTTTTCATGCTATCAAACGACTAGTACATGAATCAACTATTTATTACTGTACTGCTTTAAATATATGTATACTTTTATTATTTTATTACTTTACTATTTTGTAAATTAAAATTAAAATTGTGTGTTTAAAAATTTGCGTTGATTCTATAATTAATTTAAATTTAAGGTATTCTGATATGTTTATGTATAGTTGTATGGTTAATTAACATGAGAACATTGTCTATACTGAGATCAAACAGAATATTAAATTAAGACGAGTTAATACCTTTATTGTTTGTTTGTAGCAATTATCACTGATTATAGAGATCATAGTTAAACCGAAATAATAAAATGCAATAATTTGCCAAATCGGTAATTTTAAACAATTTAAATAGTTCAAAGTGAAATTAAAAGGTAATTAAGTTTGTATCAGTTGTTATTTAATGATGGGTTAATCCGAAACTCAAACGCTTCTTAAAGTAAATTGTATATGCAACAAAACTCTAATTTGCTGAATTAAAAAAATCAAAGTTTAAACTATATTGTTTGTAGCATGTGTAATTGATTGTTTATAGCACCGTATGCGACCATGATATATAACATCTTCAAATTGGTGATGCAATTCATTTCAGTTTTGAAATTAATATATACCGTTGCAATCACTGTGTTTTTATGGATTAATCGTGATAAATATATTTGAAAGTGTACACTTATTACGAAATTAACAATGGCTCTTATAGTTGGACATAGCCAGACCAAGTATTTGCATCTATATCTTAATAATAAGGACATAGTAGTGAAGTGTTTTCCAGGATACAAGGTTAACGAGATATGGCCTGAGATATCGGATTATGTTGCTGGTTTTGATGTAAGTATATAGTGTATTTGTTTGACTGCGATGTGAATTAAGTTCAAATGAGATAATGCTATTTAAAATATCTAGTTTATTGATGGCCAACAATTAATATATTATCTTATGTTAAAGCAATCAAAACATAGTTTCGAACAATTAAATAAATATTTATATTATATATTACGCATACACGTGTCGCACGGGACATTCATGGTGATTTTAAATCGTACAAGCAACAGTAGATATGCTCGGCGGTTACGACAATCAATAATATATTGTAATCAACGGGTGTCACTAATCCCATCAACAAACTAATGTAAAGTTGCACAGGTGTGATGTTTTACAACAGATTAAATTGATTTGCAAATACAACATTAAAATCAATGATTGTCACTAACCATAGCAACGAACTAAAAGATTGTTAAAAGGTGCGATGTTTTTACAAGTGATTAGATTATAAGCTTTCACTGTCCATGTATGACACCATTTAAAGACAGTGACTTGAGTGATAAAATTATTTTTTAATTCATTTACACATTGATTATCCAACAATATTTGTCAATGTGCATTTTTTTAATTGATACAATTCATAAGCTAATTTTATTTCACAATTCCAACTTTGTCTTTAAATCACTCGACAAAATAATTCCTCTGACTGTGGCGTTTTTGCAATTGCATTCATGACCGAGGTATTGTTTAAAGAATTAATTTTGATATAGCCCAATGTCGATTCGATATTCCTGAAATGAGGAGACATCTTATTAAATGCTTAAGTGAGGGTATTTTTGAGCCATTTCCGAAAGTTAGGAAAATGCCGAAAATGCCAGTCTGCGAATCCAAACTAAATAAAATTAAAATCTACTGCCACTGCAGATTACCGGACCTAATTGACGACCTTGTTAAATGTGACAATAAATCATGTTCCATTGAATGGTTCCATAAATCTTGTGTAGACCACTTGAATTCTTCTACATGGAAATGTTCAAACTGCAAATAATAAATAAATTGTATTATTGTATTGTATTGTATATACACATTTTACAAATACAAATATTTTATGATAAGTTTGTTTAAAATACATGAATGGCTAGTCTCTTATAATTCTGTTTTGAATAATGTATTATTGTAGCATTGTTTTAGTTATATGCATGTAAACACATCGCTGTATATGTTTTCTGTGAGAATGAATGAATAAACAAATGAATGAATGAATGAATGAATGAATGAAAATAAAAAATATGCATTATTTGTATTATGTATAATTATACATAATGAAACACACTGTGTTGGTTTTATTTTACTGTTGTCAATCCTGTCACTATCCTTTAATAACACGCATAACTCTGTCGGTTGATATTTGTAACATTTATAAAATCGGCAAATTCAACAGTTGTTTCAAAAGCATATAACTTTGTCATTTATAGACGGAATTTAGTAATTTTTAACTTTAAATAAAGAGCATAACATAAGCTTCAAGAATATATTAACAAAATTATTATCGGTAAAGTACTTCATAAAAATATTTTGGGGGCCAGGTGGTCCGAACCAAAATATCGCGGCTAAAAAAAATAGATTTCACATGTATATGTACAGCGACTTATAACTTTGCCAATTTTTATACGATTTAAATTATTCTTACAGTTTTGGAAAGTAGTTACCTTCAGCTAAATAAATATATAAAGTTATTACCGATCAAAGCTGTATTAAATAATTCCGAGAGGGGGCCAGGTGTTTTTAGCGATCAAAATATGACAATTTTATGATTCTGATGGGTATGCGTGTTGCATTCAATAACTCGCTTATTTGACATCCAAATTTAAATATTTTCAGTGTTTTGGAAAGTACATATTCTAACCTTTCCAATGACATATAGTATTATCATATCTGATAAATACTTAAAAAGTTATTCTGGGGGCCAGGTAGTCCTTTTTTTCAACCCTAAATATAGCAGGGGGCCAACAAGTAAACCTGTCCAAATAATCGTCTGAACGACAACGATCAAATATGAAACATGGCTGCCATCGACCGGTTTGAGTTTTTGCTCCCTGAGATTTTACAATATTTTTCCAGTATAAAGGATGGGTTTGCAGTGCTTGGTGCATGTTATGCTACACGACGTGCTTTAAGATTAACGGCGACACTTTTTGATACTCTCAACGTCCATTTTCTCAGTAGATTGTCACCAAAATGTGACTTGACACAGAAATTTGGTCTATGGGCAGGTAAAAAAAACACACCTCACATTTATTTTATGATTCATTGATTTTTGAAAAGCTGTTTTAAATTGAAGTGGTATTGAAAATGTGTTTATCCTCTCCCTTATTTTCACACTGCTTATCCGTTTAGACCTGAGTTTCTCCTTTTTACGAGTTAAGATTTTTAATTTTACGCTCGTAATTATTTTAAGAGGCATGATACCATACTTCGGAATATAGGTAAAGTATGTCCCACAACTTCATTTGCACTTTCCGGTGACGTCTCTGATGACATCATGCAATGCCTTCATGAATGACCACTATATTTTAATTGACTTATATACCACATGTCACACTGATCTAGATAGTATTTTTTTAGTAGTAATAACTGGAAATTGTCAGGTGTACTTGAGTTGGGATCAGTATTCCTCACCCAACCCCAATACTCAACACCCGGATATTGGAATAATAAACAGCCACTAATTGTGCCTTTATTTTGTCCATTTTGGGAACGCTGAACTTTAATCTGCTCTTGTTTTAGTAATAACAGGTGGCAGTGAGGGGATTGGACTAGCTTATGCTACAGAATTGGCCAAGAGAGGAATGAACTTGGTTCTTATCAGTAGAAGCCATGAAAAGTTACGGAAGGCTGCATCCCAAATAGGTAAATATGACCAGTTTAACCGAGTAAGATTTGTGTATTTCAGTTGTCACTGGTAGTAGTGAAGGGATTGGTCGAGCCTACGCAAGAGAGTTGGCAAGAAGAGGAATGAACTTGGTGCTTGTAAGCAAACCAGAAAATAGATTGTATAGAACAGCTAATTCAATAGGTATTCTTATCTGTTGTCATGTTGTGTTGTCATGCATGCCTTTTATGTTGTGGCTGTGTTGTTGTTTTTTCAACACTTGTATTTGTGTGTTTGTAACTGTTTTTGTTTTTTCAAATTGTTTATGGTTTTTGTCTCGCTTTTATTTCATCAAGTTCTCCATTCATTCATTTACCGGTATGGTGACTATAGAGTTAGGCCAAAAATAAAATTATGTTTGTTTCCCCTTCCATGCAAAAAAGGGTTGGGTAGGTAGGTAGGTAAAATATTTTTTTTATTTCATTTCTTTTATTTGAGATCAAAACTGGAATACATGCTACCTATAAGACACATTTAAGACAAAAAAAAAAAAAAAAAAAAAATAGTGTCGAAAAAATAATTCGGGTCGCGGCAATTTCGGTGGGTCGGTCGGGAAGGGGAAACAAACATAATTTTATTTTTGGCCTTACATAATATGTTGTTAATGCCTATGTTTGATACCATCATG
>JAWPHD010012873.1:0-72638 GCA_037043455.1 Cyrtodaria siliqua
ACGTAATAGATATAAAAGATTTTCTTTTACAAATAAATGTTGAATTATATTACTTTAGTTCACATTTGTAATACAATATTCCTTAAAGATTATGAAATTTAATAGAATGAGAATGAACAACATGCTTAAACATTTAAAATTGATTTTCTTATTTCTAAGGCTTCCTTGGTATATTTTGAAATTTTATATAATACAGTTTTATTATGAGAGCTAATCAAATCTAAAAACTTGAACATTGATGGTCTTTGGTAATAATACTTTTTCAAATACTGCTTACGCAAATCTACAAAACATGGACATATACATATAAAGTGAAACTCATCTTCTATATCGCCTGAATTACAACAAAGGCAATATCTTTCATTTTTTGGTATTCTATTTCTATCATAACGCCCAGTTTGAATTCTAAGAGGATGAACAGAAAGTCTTAGTCTAGTATAAAACAATCTCAAATTACAAGGTAATATATCAAGATAGTTTTCATAGTCAAATTGCATTTTTACTAAGCTATAGTTTTCAAGAACTGTACTATTTTCTATAGAACTAAACCATTCCTGAATAAAATTATCAATAACTTTTTGCTTAAAAATATTTGGAAATACTTTGGGGTTTACAAAATGATTGTTCTCAAATATATCGGTAAATCCGTAATTATTTAACATGGTTTTAACGTTTGATACCCAGTTCTTACATCCTTTATTACAATCATTTAGCCCTTGTTCGTATACTTTTTTTATTATTATATTATCAGTATTAATAATTTTACACCAATAACTTATTATCCTTGCATATCGTGATATATATAAGGGATATCTACCCAGCTCTCCGTAAACACCCACAGTACATGTATTCATTTTAACATTCAATAAACGTTTACAGAATTTTAAATGTATTCGCTCTATAACTTTCGACCTTGTATACCCCCAGATTTCGCTTGCATAATTTAAAATAGAACCAACGAACGCATCAAACAACTGACATAGTAGTTTTGGCTTTAAACGAATTTTTTTACAGTTAAATAATAGAGTGTTTAATGCCTTAAGCGCCTTGCCGACTATGTGTTCTTGGTTTAAGTTGAAATTACCAGTATAATTAAAAATATTTCCAAGATAGTTAAAATCATTAACAACTTCTATAAGTTGATCGTTATAAGTCCATGATTCATTAGGCAACAATCCACCACGTTTTCTAAACACCATTATTTTAGTTTTCGCAATATTTACGCTTAAGCCCCATTTATTACAATATGTATGCAATCGATTAAGATTATCTTGTAATTCAGCAGGAGATTTGCCCAAAATAGCCATATCATCAGCAAAAAGTAAGATTATTAGTACTATGTCATCTATATTTAAACCTGTCTCAACATTACTTTGCAAATAAAGTTCAAGATCTTCCACAAACATGGAAAACAGTATAGGCGAAATTACCTCCCCTTGTCTCAAACCAACAGCATATTCAAAGTAGTCTGAATAGCTATTACAACTTTTTACACATGATTTAACCTTTTGATACATGTCCCTTATAATGCGTAAAAGTTTTCCACGTATTCCTAGCTTATATAATTTAAGCCAAAGTGCATTTCTATGTTTCTCAACTGATTCTTTTTTTTTAGAGCTTGTACTCGAGTTGAGGACTTTAATATTCGTAATATTTGTATAACTAAAAAGCTACTCCAGCAAAGCTATCTTTACCATAAATTTCGAAAAACTTTCAAAATTGTATTATCGTAAACTTGATCTACTTTTAAAACATAAAATAAGCTAAGAACACTTCTGCGACAAGGACTATCAAAGACTATTACAACCTGACTTCTATGGTGATATGATTTACAAACCAAAGAAATAAACATTTGCATGTTGTCGAAATGAAACATATTATACAGTGGAGCAGAGAATGCAATTGGTTTAAATGGATTACATATAGATATACAACTCGAACAGGAAAAGTAGCATTCAAGGTCGCAGTCAACCACAAACATACACAGAAACAAAGAACAACTGTAAAGATGAATAAAGGGCTAAATAAGACATCACAAACACAAAAGGGTTGACAATAGGGCTACCGTCTTGGAACGGTCAGTGGCAAAAAAGGCCGCGGAAAACCATTTTTTTGGAAGATATTACATCTGTTACATTTGCGGTAGGAGTCAGCGCTATTACAGATTGGTTATATAAAAATACAGCTGAAAAATAATACTGTTGTTTATCTCTAACGTTTGTCTGCAGTCTTGTCTTGTCGTGCCCTCAATTTTTTATTCTCTAGTTGCTCTGGCTTCTGCCAACGCATTGAGTAGCTTCTTTGTGGCTTTCTAGGCTATTGCTTTTTGTGTTTTACTTATATTGCCTATTAATGCTGCCTTGTTGGTTAGAGAATAGTTCATGGCGGGGATTTCTTTATTTACACTGTCCCGTTTTATTGGGTTGACAGTAGGGTAAGTGTGAGGTTTGGTGCACCCTAGAACCTGGTTTAGACCGCCAGCGGCCTTTTTGCCACTGACCGTTCCAAGGCGGTAGCCCTATTGTCAACCCTTTTGTGTTTATGGTGTCTTATTTGGCCTTTTATTCATCTTTAAATTTGTTCTTTGTTTCTGTTTCTGTGTGTTTGTGGTTGACTGTCGTCCTTGAATGCTGCTTTTCCAGGTGGATTTTTATATCTATATTTACGCCGTACCATACGTGGGACCATACGCCGCTGGACATGGAATTATGGAAGTAAAATTAGCCATCGCCATGTGCATGCCATCTGCGGGATGGTTAAAATTCTGTACTATTGGCTGTATGAATATTGAGTTCTGCTCAACCCGGGGCTAGGGGACATGAACGGAGCAAGCATATTTCACTACCGTTCATGAACCATTATTACTCATGTATTCTCAATCAAACCGAGACTGCAATATTTCGTTTTTATCGTGTTCGACCGTTTCCAAAGGTCCACTCTCATACTATTTTACGGGGCTGACGTGGCCCAGAAGATAGAACGATGGACTTGAATCCTGAGGACACGGGTTAAAGCCTCACCGTTGCCACTTGGTTTTGTCGGTGTGCATTTGAGCAAGACATTTTCTCTTAGCCATGTCCGTCGTGTGGCGTAAACCGAGCGGTCTCGAGTATCGGAGCATTTGGCATTATCTCTCCTCATGCCAAAATTAGATTTGTTTAGTTTGTAACCACCGGCAAGAAAAACAAATATTTTGATTTGACGCCGATTTGTTGCAATTGCGTAATTGTCTTCTGCAAATGCCATGTAGTATACACCTGTCTGAGTTAATGTATATACATATTCAGTTAAACAAGAGTATACTTATAAAACGCATGACTTCTTAATAATTCTTCCTTAAAAAAAAACACTTATAAAAAAAACTGTCAATCGACCGTTTTTATGTCTGCTGCTTTCTTTCAAATATTCAATAGTTATTTTGTATAATAATCATTGCATGAAAACAATAAACTGCTTAATTCTTTAGAAGTCGATGGTTATAAATATTTTTCGGAGACCTAAGTGGGGTATTATTGCGCGAGGCGGTGCGTCACGGGAGGTACACATATGTTTTATTATATATCACAAAATATAAGGAATTAAACAGTTGCGTTATTATATTAATCTGTTTGTTTTTTATACAATTGAATTGGAATTTGAAATTGTGAAAGGCCTTGTAAAAAAGTATGTGTTTCCTGATGTTTTGCTGTTATTGTTGTTGTTGTTGTTTTAAAAGTATGCGCCAGTGACATAGCTGTACAATTGTACGGTTTATGAACTGTTATTAATTCCAACCTTTGGAGATCGCTGAGCCCGATATTTACAGATATCGGTGTTACATTTTTAAATACATTTGGTTTCTTACTTGAATTTCAAATAGGTGGTTCCACTACTCCAGCCTTTAAAGATTCGGGGTATTGATTAATCACTCTTAGGATTTGTTGCTTGCTTTTTCATTTAGTCTTTTGACTGTTACCTGTGATACGCAGGCTTCTCTGCTCCCAGCTAAATTCCATTTTGTTTATTTGGCCCATTTTTTTCTCTTTTAGGGCAAAGCGTTTTGTTATTATTATTTTTTCGTGAATCTTTATTTATTTACAATTGAGAACCAGATGGTGTAAACAGTCATCTGGACGGCACTTGTAAACAGAAGGAATTACTGGAACAATATCACAATTAGACAAATGCTCACTATGAAAACACTATCACTGTTCATGTCCAATATATATCACACTCACAGCCCTGTTCATGTCCGTTGAAAAAACGATTTAACACTGGTGATGTATAATGTCCAGGGGAGAAAAGTTCGTATGTTATATAAAAAATCAGTGAGCATAAATTATTAATACTCTACTTAGAGTTACTATTAACAAATGCAATTGAAAAACCGTAAGCGAGTGCCGTTTACAATAAATGTAAGTACAAGTTGGTGAGAAACTATATTTTACGAAATACTTGTCCCATATGCATGCGACTTACAATTAAATAAAAAAAAAATCACTGGCAACTATACACCTATGTGCGTTCACCCGCGAGGTGATGGTCGGGAACCACCTGACATCCCGGGAAAAGGCACCAGCGTGAAAGATACAAGTGTTGTAAAGCTAAATAAAACGCATGTAAGTGACAAAATGAATTCAAACACATTTTTTGAAAAACTAGTTCTCAACTTAAACATGGTTACATTTATTTCATCAAAGTAATTGAGCAACAAAACATATCTTAAACGAGAAGAAGACTTTAACATTGCGTTTAAACAAAATATGTATGTAAATTACGAAACGATAGGAACTGGTGAAAAGTATGTATTAATGTCAAGACAAGTTCGTTGTTTGTGAAATCTAACGTGCCAAAGCCATTATCACACCAAAAATGTCCAAACTCAAGAGAATTCATTCGCGTAAACTTGGACCATACGCCGCTGGCCATGGAATGGTTTGAAAACATCTCATTGAAGGTTCCATTTTCACCGTCATATGCATACCATATCCGCGATGGCTCAAATGTATGTACTATTGGCATTTTAAATATTGAGTTCTGCTCAACCCGGGGCTAGAGGGTGTGAAAGGTAGCTAGCACTTTTCACTACCGTTCAGGGACAGTCTCAATCAAACCAAAAGTACAAATAAAAATCGAACAGGAAAATTAGCATTCAACAACGACAGTCAACCACAAACACACACAGAAACAAAAAACAACTTTGAAGATAAATAAAAGACCAAATAAGACATCACAAACACAAAATGGTTGACATTAGGGTTACCGCCTTGGAACTGTCAGTGGCAAAAAAGGCCACTTTGGGTTTAAACCAGGTTCTAGGGTGAACCAAACCTCACACTTACCATACGATTATCCCAATAAAACTATTCTCTAATCAACAAGGCAGCAATAATATGCAATATAAGTAAAACACAAAGATGCTCGTTTATTTATAAATAATAAAAAAGTAGCCTAAAAACTACAAAGAAGGTACTCAAAGACTTGGCAGAAGCCAGGGCAACTAGAAAACAAACCATTGAGGGCACGACAAGACAAGATTGGATCAGGACTTCAATGATCGAAATCAAGTTATTCCAAGTCAACTTCTTCAGCAAGGTTTGCTTCATTATTACTTAGATCGTCTTTTAAATTATATCACCGCAACGAAAACCTACTGGAGAAGCACAACACCGACCTAAAAACATGTCTGCCTTTAGGAATACCGCAGTCTTTTGTCGTGAATATGTGGTCTATAAACGTCGGAAATTAAAGGGGTCTGACGGATTTCCTGACCACTTTATGCAATTAATAAGGAAATATGTCCTAATGGGATACGACTCTTTGGTATTGCAACGCACTTCATGCTTGGTGATTGAACAGTCTACATGTAAAATCAACGAGAGACGTTGTTATAAGTAGACATTGTTATACTGTAAAATCAGCGAGAAACATTGTTATTTGTAGACATTGTTACATTGGTAAAGCAGCGAGATACTTTATTATACGTTGACATCGCTATATTGTAAAAGCAGCGTGATGCATTATTAAACGTTGACATTGTTATATTGTAAAAGCAGCGAGAGACATTGTTATACGTAGACATTGTTACATTGTAAAAGCAGCAAGAGACAGTGTTATATACGCCATACTTGTTTTAAATAATCATACGTCTATACCGAACTAATGTTTAGTCTTAATAAGCTGCTGAACAATAATTTCATTTTTCAGAAGCTTTCAGTGAAATATATGTAAAACTGATACCATAAATAATAACTAATTATAATTAATGTTGCAACAAGGGTTTCTATTAACAGGAACTTCTGAATTGCAATTGTATACGCCCGTTCAAAATCAGTTGGTGTTGTTAATGTGCTTTCCTTGGTTGACACCATTTCCTCCTATGGTATCTTGATATTCAAGAAAATATAAATGATCACTTACCTGAAACATATTTAATCTGTGCATGCGCGTTAATATGTATTATATAACATAACTTCACTATAAAGTTGAGTATAGAGCTCACTGCTACAAGTAGACACCGTATTGAGATGACTAAAATATTGCTAAAAGCGAAGTTAACCAACATCCATGCATACATTCCTCATTAATTGCTGTGTGTTCAGTTCTAATACATGTGATGCGTTTTGCCCAACATTTGTCATACAATTGTTTGTAAAACCAGTAATTTATGTATTTAGGGTCACACTATAGGCAAATCACGTGTTACCAATGTCAAAGAGGGTAAGGTGTAGTTATGCATATTGCAACAACTTTTCAACAAAATCACATAAAGGTATCCATACCTTAAATATTAAAAGAAACAGTTTGCAAAATGTTTGGAAGCCTTTCAACTTAGGTAGTTACGCAGTACAGTCAAATTAGATTATAAAAATCGACAAGGAAAAGTAGCATTCAAGAACGACAGTCAACCACACAAATACGCAGATAAAAGAACAACTTTAAAGATGAATAAAAGGCCAAATAAGGCATCACAAGCACACAATGATTGACAATAGGGCTACAGCCTTGTATTGGAACGGTCAGTGGCAAAAAAGACCGCTGGGGGTTTAAACCAGGTTCTAGGGTGCACCAAACCTCACACTTAACCTACTGGCATCCCAATAAAACGGGAGTGTAAATAAAAAAATCTCCGCCATGAAATATTCTCTAACCAACAAGGCAGCATTAATAGGCAATATAAATAAAACACAAAGATGCTCGTGTATATATAAATACAAAAACACAATAGCCTAAAACGCCACAAAGAATATACTCAGTGACTTGGCAGAGGCTTTAGATAAACGTCATCAGGGTCAAGAGTCTGTCCGGTCAACGAACAATTAAAGAGGATAGCATAGTGGCGAACTGTAAATGGATCTACCACCAAGCATGCTGTGCGTTGCAAAATGATAGGGTCATAACCTCTTTTGATAAACCTTTTAACAAGTTTAACAAATATAGTATGAAAGTGATCAAGACCAAGGATCATACGAAGTTTGTAAATCACGTCATATATAAGTCAGGTTGTGATAGTCCGTGTCGCAGAACAGTTCTTAAATTACTTTTATATTTGAAAAGAAGATCAGGGTTACGATAATAAAATTTTGCAAAGGTTTTTCAAAATGTGTGGTAAGCCCTGATGGAGTAGCATTTTAGTTATACAACGATTATGAATATTAAAGTCCTCAACTCCAGTACATGCTCTAGAAAAAAGAATAAATTGAGGCACATAGACCCCATAAGAAGTTGCTCGGGCAACATCCCCATCTAAATGGGGATAATTAACAATATCAAAATTAAAATCATCTCTCTTGTCATATATTTGGCTAATTATTTCACCATTTTCAATGGAGAGATAAAAATCGAGAAAACAAGCGTTAGTATCAGAAATATTAGCTTTATTAAGTTGAAGTTCTTTAGAGTATATATTATTAACCATAGTAGAAAAGAAAGGGTTGTCAATGTTCAATATGTCAACCAGTTATCGAGAGGTGTCATTAAAGGCTTCAATAACATCTGCCTGGGTATCTGTTAAAAGACTCAACATGAAATCTCTTTCATAGCAATATAAAAACAAATCTGCGACAAGGGGTGCACAGTTCGTACCAACAATTTGTCTATAAACTGTAGTTCCATACCTGACGAAAATATTATCTAATAGGAAGATATGTTTTTCACAAATTTCTTGGCAAGTCCACATAGTGTAATTGTCTAAACTGCCGTTAGTACAAAACGCTTTAAGGCGGTAGCCCTATTGTCAACCCTTTTGTGTTTGTGATGTCGTTTGCATTTTTTTATTATTTTTGCCTTTTCGTTTGTCTGTTTGCGTGTTTGTTTTTGTGTTTTGTGGTTGACTGTTGTCCTTGAATGCTGCTTTCCCTGTCCGATATTTTTATCCTTCTTAATATTCTTACAGGCCAAAAATGTAGTTTTTTCTCCAGTGGAATTGTTTTGAATAAGAGCAATAAGCTTGTCTTTGATAAGGTGATGTGGTAAGGTTGTATATAGTGTAGAGAAGTCATAAATGCTTATAAATAGATGAAACTTGACTTTTATTGCAAATTTTATCAAGAACGTCTCCTGAATTTGTAATAGACCAAAATAAATTACTCCCAGATTTTCCATAAGTTTTCCACAATATTGTTTAACGTGATCTTTAACGGCATTAAGACCATCAGTTAAAAGTTTAGAAATGTTTGTGGTGGTACAGGCACTATAATTACATTATTAGTTGCTTTATCAGCAGGAACTAAAACACATTGATTATGAAATTCTTCAATTTCCGATTTTAAATTACGAAAGGAAAACCTAGGTCTCGGAGAAAGTAAAGAACATGATAAACGTTAATACGTGTATCTATAATTTTAAAAATGGACTTCTTCCAAGTAGAAAGAGAGTTTGGATCCGCATGACAAATTACACACTACTCCAAATAACCGATTTATAATTAATAAATATGTATACTCTGAAAGTTGCGTTATTCTAAATATGGCATGAGCTTGGCCACGCCCCTTTCCAGGAATGACTTGAGCCAAAGATGAAAGGTAATACAAATTAAAATATGCCAGATGAATGCTTCAAAATACATTTTCAGAATTGTTAATTAATTAATTAATTAATTAATAACACTTATTAAAGTTAAATTACGGCATTAAGTTGCGGTTATAAACATCTACACCGATTGGAAAACGTTCCAATAATCCAAAAACAAACTCATGTGATTATGAAGAGAGGAAATTGTAGCGCGCAATTTAACGCTGGCGGGCTCACGGATATTCTTGCATTTGTTTTGGAATGCAGACCGGTCCTCTGTCGACCATTCAACGATTAAACCTTGAAGCTGAGTCGAAGCGAGTGTCGTGTGCCAGAGAACAAACTAACTGTAATCAAGTTAAATCGGATATTGTCGTGATACTAGTAATATTAAGAAAGCTGAGTCGGTGAACAGCAAAAACAAGTCGTTCTTTAAAGTTAAGTGTACTCTTTGAAACAGTGTGAGTGTGTAACCGATCGCGACGTTGTAAAATAAAAATCATAATGATTCATGTCCGTAAACCTTCCCCTAAAACGCAAATCACAATTAGAGTGTGCAGCAATCTTAGAAGGCACAGAAATGTTGTTAAAGGGACACATGTCAATAGTGAGGCTTTTATCAAAGTGGTTTTCGTTATTCTACCATAGATTTAAATATATTATTGGTGCAATATCTTAGACAGTTAGTAAATTAAATATGGAAAATCAGTTTGCATTGAAATATTCTAATAATTAATATCAAGGATTGAAAAATGCTGGTTATGTTAAGGTTATTTCGAGCCGCACCAGCGATACGTGTAAATCCGGAAACCATGTCCCACTTTAGCTATCAAATGGATCCCTCTCCTTCATTAACGTTCTTGAAGGGTAGTTCCCGATACACAGGACAGCCCTGTTTATGTCCGCATCTGATGAACGAGGCTAAAGAATGTCAGTCAGGCTCGACCACGTGATCTCCGGATTTAGATTTAAGCCGGTGTTAGGGGACGTGAGATGTTTTGCAAATTATATTACCTCTCATGAATAGCCTTAATAAAACCGAGTCTGCTTCTTTTCTCTCTTATTTGTTTTTGTTACTTCCAATTAAAGGATGCCCTTTACAGTAGTTAGATTCGAACGTTTTATCCAGAGAAAACAAGTGTATATGCAGTACTATTACTATTTTATCAAACAGGTAAAACATTCTATAGACTTGATCATTTCTGTTTGTAGTTTATGGGATGTTTCTACTGTATATAGGTGACGGTTAAAACATTAACTGAATGATATCGATTTAATTGACGCAGTTCACTTACCCCAAAATAATTCAAAAACCTAGATATGTATATGGTTTAGAAAAAAATGTTCGGCATTTTGGTTGCGTGTATGTAAATGGAACTCAGATTACACTCGAAAAAATTATCAGGTGGGAAATACTTTAGACTCAGTCTATTAAACGCGACGCACAATTCAAATTGAGATAGTTAGTCACTATCACTGAACTGGTACCATGTGTCAGAGTGTAACATTCATGTCTGTTTTAATGTAATATATTTTGATGATTTTGAAGTATTGAGTCGTTAAATGAAATGTAATGTTGAAACAAATCTTCATGTGAACAAGTGTAATTAACAATTAAAGTAGTTTGAATAATATTTTAGATCTTGAGACTCTTACGCATTTTAGAACTTGAGAATGTCGCAAAGAATATATTACTATGTTGTCTATTAAATGTATATATTTATTTCAATTTAATATTGTTGCATGTTCTTTATTTCTTGTTTCACATCTAGCGTGAATTTGATTTTATAATTGACATCTGCTTAACATGCTTAACATGGCATTTATTACGCATTTTAACAATTATCTAAATTACAGATATGATCACGTGACTTTGTCAAGGTATATGGTTTCACATTTGGAGGGCGGGTCCGAAGGTATTGACTGGACATCGCTGTCACGTGATCTTTCTTAATTTGTGGGGAACTGATTTTTATTGAAGAGGGTAAGGGGAGTGGAGTTTAGAAACGGAAGTAAGAAACATGTAGAAAGGAAACAAGATTTTAGCGCTTCGGCGCCGTGTATATACATGTATAATTTAGGTCTAGAAATGTGTTGTGAATATGTAGAACTGTACATTTATTGCATAATTAAAAGAAAGTTAACTGTACAATGGATCGAGTTGAGCTAATTCCCGTGGAAACGAACATTTGGAATGAAACACGCAAACTTAATAGAACCTTTACAAAGTACATAGACATTAAATGCAACGATAACAACGACACATAAAACTGGATTAAACACAGAAATAGAAAAGAATAAAAAAACGAACGACACACAAATTATATTATAACACATGTATTGTTTAGCATAAGGTAAGCGGAATGCAACAGGGAACCAGTGTTGCAGCGGATGCGTAAACCATAAATCTGGGGTGGGGGTGATATTAAATTATATAGGTTTTCATTGAAAATAACGGCATAATATGTATAGTTCAATCAAAGCGCAGGGTTTTCCTTCTATAAGAATGTGCAATGCTAAGAGATGCAGCTGTTGCAATTGTTTACGTTGCAAGCCCGCCATTAAATCAGCTGGTAATGGAAGAATAGTTAATGTATGTCTAGCTCCTAATGTTGAATGACGTTTATGTTTTGACTTCAAACGCAAACAGGTCATTTTCGTCAGTCAGGTCGGATCATAATAAATTGTATATGGTCATTGTTCAACCGGCTGACTGTTTCATCTGTGATAATGATATCATCTAAAACTTCAAAATACACATAGTGCATAGTTAGAGTGGATGAAGCACTTGCAGACACCATAACCACCCAGTCTGAATGAAAATATGTATCAACAAGGACATACTTCAAATTACACATATACAGTAAAACTCAGAGCGAACTAGGTTATAGCGAATACGCGGTTAAAGCGAAGTTTTGTTAATTCCCCTTTCTTTTCTTGATATAAAAAATACGGTTATATGTAACCCGGTTATAGTAAATTCTCGGTTATAGCGAAGCAATTGTGCATTCCCCATTCAAAGAAACCTGCATAAATTACCTGATTTTATTTTTCTAATGGCTGTAGATGCACTGGTAACATCAAACGGAAATACTGAACTGTATGTCAGTCGCCTAGCACTAGTGTTATACAGTTGGTAAGGAATTATATGCTGTCGTTAATTAAATTATGTTCGTGAAAAGACGAAACTCGCTGAAAGCTCGTCTAAAATCTCTGTTAATGTTTAGTTTAAACTTATTTTTACATCGATTGTAACGAAAGCTCTCTAAACTTATTTTAATCATTCTCGATGTCTTCCAGCGCTACACCAGTACTATAAAGCAAATGCAGATAAAGTGTCTTGCTCAGGGACACAACACATATGATCAGGGCGGAAATCGAAACCACGACTTTTCCGCCCTGGATCCAACGCTCTTCCACTAGACCGCAGCGATCTCTATTCACGTTTAAGATATGTCTCTTTTATAACACGTGCTATCTTTTTTGTTTAGGAGCGCATTATTTGTTTCTTGATTTAAGATTCGTCTTTTGTCGCAATTGACACTATTTGTTCGTTATCTTCGAGTCAACAAATGACTTTCTCTATCGATAGCGCGTCGTTGTAAATCGACGCAGGCCGCCGGGTGTATCCCGATCTTTCCTTTGACTCTGTAGAGAATCGGAATACGACAGGAAACCAATTTAGAATTTATAATTGCGGAAATTAATTGCTTATTTCCAATTAGAGAGTTGGTCAGATAATTAACGGCGTTGGGATCAAGTGACGTTCCATCATGATTCAGATATCGATTTATCATGTTTGTTCGTGAGGCTTAAGCTACAGTTTACCACGAGAATAAAACGGAATATGTATTGCTTAAAGCGCTACATCTGCGAAATTTATTGCAAATAGTTTTAGATATACCTATAAAATATGTATAATATTCAGCAATGAGTTATTGTCTACCCTAGCTTATGTGACGTACGGTATCTTGACGAAAGAAAACTACGCCATGGGCTTCGTATCTAACGTGTAAAGATATCATTTATTCAGTACGATAATCGTCATACGTGATCATGTAGATAACGCCTGTAAATTAATTTGACGCGTATACATCGAACTACCCACGCCCCCGGGATCAGTGTATGCGGTATGTTAATCTAATGGTATAGAGATAATTCATGCTGAGAGGTGTTGCAATTGTATTACCTGTCTCAATAAAACAGAGTCTGCTACTTTTCTCTCTTTTTTGTGTTTGTTGCTTCCAGAGGATCCCCTTTTCAGTATTTAATGACATTCACACTAGCGTGCGTTGTTAAGTGCTGTGTAGCGGCTGTAATATATCGTCCGACTACACCTACGTACTGGTCCTTTGGCGATGGTCCCACTCTGTGTGGCTTTAAAGTATAAAACCGCTTGCTAGCGGGCGTGAAAGCTTTAGCAAGTTTACCTCAAGCGAACAGATTCAATAAAACCGCGTCTCCTCTTTTTCTCTATTGCTTGTATGTGTTGCTTCCAAGTATGTATTAAAAAGAGAGGTCGTGTACAAGTGCATGCACATGCATTCGAAATTAAATATGTCGTATTATGGAATAGTTCAATTAAACAAATCAAATTCCACGTCCAGTGGGAAATGAATCCAGTATTTAGCATGAAAATTCATTACCAGCGTCCATTATAATACTACTTAAATAACTTTTGTTAATAATTACAAACTCCTCGTAAGCATATGGATTCCATCAATGCTATTACTCAACGGAAATTAAACGTTAAGATGCGATTGCATTAATGCTCAATTAACTATGTTCTTATCACGATAGAATTGAACTGAGAAAAACTTGAAAGATTCTTACGTAAATGTATTGATATCATACATATAAAAATAAACACCTTTACATGGTTGACGAACGCATAATGGTCAACCAAATATGATCGGTCTTAATAATAAGACGCTATCAGTGAGCAAGAAGTATAATGTTTATAAAAGAAAATGAAAATAGGAAAAGGAAAAACTCAGATGTGTCATATAAATCCGTCGTTTCCAGTAGAAGGCGATAAAAGGATAGGACTAAGACATTTCGCCGGAACCCAAAACTGTCATCCTATTTGCGTCGTTGTAAAACAAAGTCCAATAAAAGTGAAATAATCACATCAGGAATCTCACTTCTTTTATTAAAACTGGTATGGCCAGGCGACAGGTAATTTTCCCGTTGACGTGTTAATGTAGCCGATACTTCGCGAGTATATAGCTTGTGTCGCGGGCCATTCGCGATTTATTGAAAGGTCAGCGTGTTCATTGGGGAAATAAAACTAAACAGATAATCGTATTAGTGCGTACTTATTAATGTGTAGGCGCTGGTGATTGCGCCACGTTGTTTGGGCTATTCGTTTATAATTCCTCTAGCATGTGGTGACTTTATAGTATTTAAATACGTAAACACATGCACATCCGGATAGAAAGATGTACAGATGCTTTTTGAATTTATAAAAGTTTAGTCGTTTAATACATAAACACATCATATAATAGTACAATGTTAATGAAATAAATAGTTGTCAGCTTTATATGATTCTCTTAATATATGAATTTTCTATAAAAGGCTTTAGATAAAAATCACATACTGCTCTTTTTATATAAGTAGCATACAATATATATCATATAAGAAGCATATGATCAGTATGTGTGGCAACATACTTAGTGTTTGAATACGATCCGAGGCCGAGGGGTTAACGACGTTGCGTTGTAAACCTTCCGCCTCTCACCACTGCGGGTTCGAATCCCACTGGGAGCTCGACTTGTAAGTGATGAAGTGTCGATTATTGCGAATGGCGGGAGGTGTACAGTACTGGTTCTACCCAGGAAAAGTGGGCGGTCTTACTTCATCACAAAATAATCGACCGTCATATATAACCTTACATGTGTTAACAATGAGTAAAACGCCATACAAACAAACAAACGAGCGATGGATACGGAGACTGTGATTCTTGCAGTCTGTGTTCTATGTGTGGGTGCAGAAGGTGCAAAGGGCGTGAGAGGTATTGCATTTATATTACCTCTCATGAACAGAGTACGAAAGGAGCCCATGTGGTGCTAGGGAGCGTGATAAGTCGTTGCAACTTATATTACCTCTCGTGAACAGACTCAATCAAATCGAGTCTGCTACTACATAACACCGCGCTATCGTTAAATAAGGAAAAACACCAACATAAACGCGGGAGTTGATGAAGAGAACTGCTATCGAGCCAACATGTTTCGTGCTTTAGTTATTAGATGGCACCGGTGCTTCAGATATGGAAGAGAATGATAGCGCAGTGTAGTGTTAATTAATTTTAATTGTTAATTAATTTGACGTAATTGTTTCACGAAGAAGATCAGTCATTCCTATATGTTGTGTTATGTAATTTTAATACGGTGATGGATATGACATCAACAGTTAACATGCAATCTATACTGACTTCATTGTGGAAGCATATACAATGGCGTAGATGCTCGAGCGTTTGATATGCAATTATGGGCATTTTAAATTTGAGTTGATGTTTGAAAAACACTTCCCTGCTCTCACGTCAATGCATTATTATGAGGGCGTATACAATGCCTTTATATAATGTTTATTATAAACTAATATCAACTGTCCTAAAAAGGATACATTACTTAATATTGTGTGTACATTTTATTGTTAACTATTTAACAATAAGATTGTAAAGCAAAATTCTACGTAATTTTGGATCAACCCTCGAATATATAAAATTAAAGAATATGAAGCAAAGTGAATAAGCGACAAATTTAGTGGGGCGTACAATATATTGTATAACATCTTATTGGACTGTATAGTGAAGCTAACTAACCATCAGAGGAACATTAGTTCATGTTATGAGTAGTCTCAAACGATTCAATAAAACCACAGTTCGCTGCGGATTTTCTTTTCATGCGGTTTTATTACAATTAATATGAAGTTTTAAGGTGCCACACAAAGTTATGATTAAAACGATGTAGGTAAAAACCCTCTTTGCGAAAGACCCATTCTTAACAGTACAACTTGATATTAATCACAGTTCTGTATATTTTGAGTGTTTCGAAAGTAAAAAACGTCTTAAAAGCATAACTGGTCAAATAGTGGGTTGCTTGTATGACCACGTGCTGTGTAATCAGGATCGAGGGAACTGTAAGGTATTCGGTTTGTTGTTGTTGTTGTTGTTGTTTTAATATCTGTTTAGCAGGGAAGTTAGAGATCATGCCTCACTCAAGCCAACCATCCGTTATATATAATAAACCTGAAGGGTGTTCCACGAAACGCACGGTCGCCCGCCGTGTATTTATTTCACTTCATCATCTTGGTTAGGTTTCAGGTTAAAGCTTTATGAAAAGGAGCATAACTCTGTAAAAATGAAAGAAAGAGTGATTGGATATGCTTAAAGACATTCCTTGAGGTAAGATGAAGGTGAAGTTTTATGAACATAGGTTAAATACTGTTCAACTTATGGCCAATGTTATGATGCAGGTTAAAGTGTGACGAAAGACGGACGACGAGGACGACAGACGACGGACAAAGTGATTCCTAAGTGTCTGCCGTGCTACACAGGGTACACAAAAAGTACGTCGCATTACACACCACCTTGCTATTGATGATCGCTACAACGCACATACTATTATATCATTAAAAACACGTTCATTTGCGTGCGAGTATGGCTACTACGCACATACTATTATATCATCAAAACCATGTCCATTCGCGTGCGATAATCGCTACTATGCATATACTATTATATCATTAAAAACGCCATTTGTCCTACGCAATTCTTTTATTATTTCGCCCATGAAATCCATACGCAGGTATGCAGGTGCACTTTCATGCTCAAGTTCACCACCAAATGATACACTCGCGCACACCCAAATAAATGATACACTCGCACACACCCATATAAATGATACACTCGCACACGCCCATATAAATGATACACTCGCACACGCCCATATAAATGATACACTCGCGCACACCCATATAAATGATACACTCGCACACGCCCATATAAATGATACACTCGCGCACGCCCATATAAATGATACACTCGCACACGCCCATATAAATGATACACTCGCACACACCCATATAAATGATACACTCGCACACGCCCATATAAATGATACACTCGCACACGCCCATATAAATGATACACTCGCGCACACCCATATAAATGATACACTCGCGCACACCCATATAAATGATACACTCGCACACGCCCATATAAATGATACACTCGCACGCGCCCATATAAATGATACACTCGCACACGCCCCTATATAAAGTACATATCACGTCTATGTGCATTGATGCAAGTATAGCACCGTCAAACACTGTAATTATGTGTAATATCACGTCTATGTGCATTGATGCAAGTATAGCACTGTCAAACACTGTAATTATGTGTAATATCACGTCTATGTGCATTGATGCAAGTATAGCACTGTCAAACACTGTAATTATGTGTAATATCACGTCTATGTGCATTGATGCAAGTATAGCACTGTCAAACACTGTAATTATGTGTAATATCACGTCTATGCTCATTGATGCAAGTATAGCACTGTCAAACACTGTAATTATGTGTAATATCACGTCTATGCTCATTGATGCAAGTATAGCACCGTCAAACACTGTAATTATGTGTAATATCACGTCTATGTGCATTGATGCAAGTATAGCACCGTCAAACACTGTAAATTTTGTGTAATATCACGCTCCTTTTTTCAGACACTAAATCAAATATTGAATAGTTGTGTCTTAAGAACAATTAACGGCTGTTTTATACAATACTAAATAACATTTTGGGTTTGAAATTTGAAACTTCAACGAGAACAAAAGTATTTCACGGCTGATTAATAGAAACGGTAACTTCAAATTCTCAACATAAATAAACAAAACACTTAAATTACATAAATAATACGTCAAACGGTACATTCGTATTGTCTTCATTTATACAAACTAAAAGCGAAACGATTTCAAACAATAGTGCGCCATTTAAACATTAACCTTTCCGTCACTTTTAAGTTTAAACAAAAAATGCGAGCTGATAAATGAATAACTTTCATAGACGTATTGTTATTTTGCGAGCAGTAAAACAAAGGACATACACCCTTGTGCTTGTTTTTGCAAGGTTCTTGAAGTTTAATTTGAATGCAATCTATTTTGATGATAAAAAAGTGTCATTTGTTATACTTTCTATTTTGGATACTAACCAGCAGTTTTAAAACAAAAGGTCGATGGAATCACCAAATAAAATTGCCGTGACACTTAATCGAACAGGACTTCGTAATGCTAACGCTCTAAATCAGGATAGAAATAGTTTGAGGTTTGTAAGATAGTTTTATTTTATTTCTAATATTTCTTGAATATAATACGCTATGCTATAGAATTACATAATTCTTTTAGATAATTTATTACTAAGTATATTGTATTTTGTATTAATTAGTAAATCAGCTTTTGTCTGTACTTATTTACTACAACGTATAACGTATTTGTATCATAACTTAGCTTTTGAGTTAAAGTAGTTATCCCGCCAACAACATCTAACATTTACAACCTATGTACACCGATTCTAAACCAACTGAGTTATATATATATATAACTTATATAACTTACATATTTTGAGAATCCAATCTCTATAGGCATAATTTAGAAGGCTTTAACTAGCCAGGAAAAAAACTAGAACGTTGAATTAAGAGATACCAACCTCAAAATTCATTTTACGCATATTCAATTAGGAGTAGTTTAAACACACGTGAAAAAAATCTTATACTTTTGATCGGCACATATACGTCAATATATGACCTGAACATCTGGATAGAGTTTTGACAAACGGTTTTGTAGAGTAATTTTGCCGTTATTTGGCGGGTTAATCCTTTTATGTATTTATTACCTAAATGTAATTCTATATAGGCAGTGACAATTGTCATCCGACTGATTGTAGCCAGTTTGACAAGCAAAGGTAATGTACACTGAACAAAATTGCTAAATATCAACTTTTGTATCTTAACTAACTTTCTTATTTTAAATATATTTTAAAAAAGATATATGATAAGTATTTTGTTTTGACCCATAGTTTGTAAAACGTTTATTTTTTTGTTTAAATTGTTACATCTTTTGAGAGTTACCCTCCCTTTATATGAAAACATGAAATGTGCTGATAAAACACATAACATGAGTCAAAGATCGCTTAAAAATATAAAATTCTTAAAATTGGTATGAAATAATAGAAAAAAACAAAAATTTGACCCCTTTATCGCAGATTCTCCGTCTACAAAAAAATGAAATATGGATAATCTTAAATTACCTCCCTTTAAATTGAATATTGTTTGAAATTCAAGTAACTGTAATTCAGCGTTAACAATAAATATTTCGAAAAGTTCTTTTGCAAACGCATTTGTAGTGGTAATGCTAGTAAAACGTGATGTCTAAATAATTTTAACTGGCATATTTTAGAATTAGGAACATCGAAAGCTTCACTAATTCGAAGTACTTAATAAAATCCTATATACCCAGTTGTATAAATGTTATAACTTATTTCTAAGAAAACACATTGACTTAAAAGTTTTAAAATATGTTCATGACATCAGAGTAGACCATTTACACTCATTATTTTGTAGTCTAACCGTTTCTCTAATCAAACACAAAATACACAAAACAATGAGAATAGTATTGACATATTCTTAGGTTGATACTTAGCAATTTGGTTTAGTATATATTGATACAAGCAGATTCGATTTTACTGAAATCAGTTTAACGACTGATAACGTATCAACGCTCATCGGAATTTGGTTCAAAATGTCGGTTTTAATTTAAGAATCAGAAACTATAATGTCATGTGAGTTATATTACATTTTTATAAGTACACATTAACTTAGATACGTTAACTCTACGGATTTTATGTCAACACTATTAACACAACCCAACATATGAAGTAAAATAGTTATACATAAATAGTGAAGTAATCCGTAAATGAGTATTTGGTAAGAAGATATTTGAAACTTTCACATAAATGTGTTTTATCTAATGTTTCTCCATTCATTGTCAATTTATTATAATTGTTCATTTGATCATCAACATACTGTATTTAAGTAGGCACGTGTCAACGTGTATAATGACAAATGTGTAGCTAAAAGGTAATGTTTTTATTTAATAAAAAGCCGTGGTAGAAACGGGATAATAAGAGGAGGTGTCGAAGAATATTTTCAGATAACAACAAATTATACACCTGATATTTAAATTAGACAAAAATGGAATCACTCTTTATACAAGCAATCTATAGAAAAAACAGATATAAATCCATGAACAGTATTAACAAAGAAAAAGGCGGTATTTAAAGAAAATCAATAAGGGTGAGACGGGTGAGACGATTGAGTTGGGGGTTGAGGGTGGGGGTGCGATTTGGTGAGAGGGTAGTTTTGAATTGATTTGGGATTTTACGGCGCAGCAACACAATAAAGTTTATATGGCGCCAAACAGGGATGAACATGCCAGGCGCATCCTCCATTTACATCTAGATAAAATATGGAGAATGGGCCTAGAACCTTCTAACCTGCAGAACTGTAGAGTTGCTGCAAATTCTATTGTAGACACTCCATTTATGATGGATCCATCTTCCACATTTGCATATGCCATGTCATGAAGAAAACCTTGAAAGAGCATGATAAAAAAATGAACATGAAGGTGTGCGTGTGTGTGTGTGTGTGTGTGTGTGTGAGGGCAGGGGGGGGGGGAGCATGATAAAAAAATGAACATGAAGGTGTGCGTGTGGGGGGGGGGGGGGGGGCGGGGGTTCCTACCCCTCTGTCTCTAGCGGGATTTGCAGTGGTTGTATTCTACCCAGGCAACCACACTGGGAGGTGAGAGGGTAGAAGGTGGGAGTGGGGGGGGGTGGTGATGTTTGATACTCAGATAAATAAAAACAAATATTGTACAACAGAACTGTGGGATGGTGTATGTGTGGTGTAACATGGAAACTTAAAAATTGGGGCCCCCACTCACCAAACTCACCAAAATGATGGAGGCGTGAAAATTGATGTAACTGAGAAGTAATCAAGTAGGGAAAAATGCAAAACAATTCATTTGATAGTGCACCACCTACCCCCACAACCAAACCTCTCATGAACTATATTTATTTACAGTTTAAGAATAAACAAAATTAACAAATAGACATATTTATATTTTTCTCCACTCTCACAACACCACCACCACTCACCCGCAATCCCTCGCGAACCAAAATGGATGAGGATTGGTTATATTTGAGAAAGCAAATACCCAAAAAAATCATTTGATACAACTCCCCCTTGTTGTTTTTGTGCGTGTTTGTGGTTGACTGTGGTCCTTGAATGCTGCATTTCCTGTTCGACTTTTAGATCCACTTTTGAAGTGTAAACATATATGTAAAGTAACAACAGATGGAATGTTTATCTTTACCAATAGTATTGCACATTTCAGATATGTTATTTACTAATATATTTTATATGTTGGCCCCATCATCTGACCCACAACTCCCCATCCCCTCATCCAACCACCCCAAATCTTTTATGAGGACTGGTGGTATTTATGATAAAATAAAAATAAAAATAAATAATTATGCACCTGACCGCCCACCCCGACATGAATCCCTCTTGATGATGGATGGGCAGTTGTGATTTAGGTAGGCAGCATGCACCATCGTTATAAGTATAAGAATAAATAAACAAAACAACACAGACAAATTAAAAAAAATATGTGGTCAGTAACAACAGATTGACTGTGTACCTAAACCAAAGCTATTGAACCTTCCATAGGTTAAGATGAGTTGGGCTCTGCGGGCACCCATGGAGCACTTCCTGCATGGATGCTTAAATTACCACAATTTGGTTGATCTACGACAAATAGTTTGAGATATAGATAAATACAATAGATTAAACGGAAACCTTGATCAAGCAAACTGTTTGACCAGTCTAAACTAATATCCTGGTCAGGGGTGTAGCCAGAGCGTTTTGGAGAATACGCCTTTGGGGAGGGTGTGGGAGGGGTGTTCCCCTCCTGCTGGTGGGGGTCCGGGGGCGTCCCCCGTGAACATTTTGAAGTTTGAGTGCAATTGCGGAGGTTTGTGTTTTCATTTTAGCGAGATTTTGGAGGCTCTCGCCTCCATACATTAAATGTGTTTTAAAAATAGTGCCTCACACCTACACCCCCCCCCCCCCCCCCCCCCCACTTCAATTTTTATTGCTGATTTTAACAAAATAAACACTTTTATTTTTTCACATTCGATTTTCTTGAGTACGCCCGGGCGTACAGGAGTATGCCTGGCTACGCCCCTGCTGGTGTGACTTTTTATTTACTGTCCCGTTTAATTGGGATGACAATAGGGTAAAAGTGATGGTTTGGTGCACCCTCTAATGTAATGTAATCCCCAACCGGCCGTTTTGCCACTGACCGTTATAATGCAATGTCCTTGGTGATAACCCGTTTCTGGTTTCGCTCAATATATATATACTGAAGCGAAAACGAAACGCAACTCGGGAATTTACGCTATGTATTTTATGTACAATATGGAAAAAAGACTAAAACAACACATAACACAGCAAATAGTATTCCTTCAAAGTTTCATTATTGACAAAGTACGCGTTTGGCTCAAGCATGTGAGCAAACTTATGATGCAAAAGTGTGCAAACTCTTTACGTAATATCTCAGTGTTTCATAGAAGAACTTCAACATTTATGATCTCCTTGTTACAAAGTGTACTGTGATTAAAACGTCTAAAACATCACAGTTGTGTCCCTTTTCTAACTAACTGCAACTTTCTTTCCGCAAAGAAAAGGTTATAAGTCCAACAAGACGAGTAGCATCAACAAAATACAGTCACTCCGACAAGTATTACAAAGCAAAGGTGATACAAAAAGTACATCACAAACACATTCAGTAAATAAGCACATCACAAACATATAAGGGTTGACAACAGTGGTACCGCCTTGGAACGGTCAGTGGTAACAGGACCACCGGGGAGTTTAAACCGGTTCAATGTGCACCAAACGTCACTCTTGCCCTGTCATCATTCCTAGACAACAGGACAGTGATAATAAAAATAATCCCCGCCTAGTCAACCCCTTACATTTGAGAAAGCATATATAGGTGTTATAATAAAACAAAAACAGAAATGTTCATGTATATAATATATAAAAAGGAAGTTAAACATAAGAAGCTAATCTGATATGTACTCGATGTTAATCTGATATGTACTCGATGCTAATCTGATATGTACTCGATGACTTGTTTGAGGTCAGAGCTTCAAGGGGAAAACCGCTAAGGGCACGACAAAACTGAGTGAAGGACATTCATCAAACGGTTCCCACCTTATAGGATTTAAGAACACGGTGTGATAGAGTTCACCGCCTGTCCGGTCGTTGTACAATCAAAGAGGAAAGCACAATTGCAAACTATAGAAGGATAAACAACTAAGCATGTACTGCGCCGCAGAATACTTCGGTTGTAACCTCTGTTCATAAATTTTCTAATAATTTTAATAAATAACATATAAAAAATATCACGACCGATAATCTTCTAAGTTTGTAAATCACATCTCCAAACATCTTGGGATTTCTTTGGAATATTATGTGGAATTAAGTGTACAGTATATACAATATATAGCGGAAATTCCCGAGTTGCGTTTCTTTTTCGCTTCAGTATACTCGTTGTTTGTTTTAAAGGGACACGGCAATCTTGAAGTGTTTGAAATGTGTGTCTCGATTTATATATCCAGTATAATTTTTACTCTTATCTTTAAATAAATCATTTTTTTAAGTATTCACTATTTATTATACTACAAGTTTTAATATATTATTGGTGCAATAAAGTCAAAAATTAATAATTTGCAAAAACAAATTGCTTAATTCTATTCTTAAAATTAATATTAATGATTGAACAAATGCAAGTTAGCCAGAAAAACTAGCGGGACGCCGTGAGTTCTGTAAATGCTACATGTCTTGTTCGACTTGTATATCTGTCTTTCAAAATAGTTTTGAACTGAATGTTGTAAACCCTTAACCCGCTACGTATACATAATGGACTGTTATTTCTATAAATTAAGACTATTCCAATTAATATGTGACAAATGGGTGTTTTGGGGAAATGACTGATCAGCAACCGGACATTGTAAACCCAGATCAGCCTGGGTTTCCAATGGACGCAGAGGCTATTATAGTCGTGCTTAGCTGGTTAAGGGTTAACGACTCGTCAACAATAATGTCAATAATTTTAAAAACATGTTGGCTGCTTTTAAAAAGCATCCAATTGGTAGTAAAGGCAAGCTGTGTTGCGCATTTGGGATATTACTGGTAAAGTTAACAATCTAAGATGACTTTATTCTGGAATTGCCAATTGTCTTCTTTTTTTCAATGGGAGAATTGTACATTTTCCATTTCTCAGCTAGAGGACTATAAAATGTGTTTTCTGTCGCATCCATACATCTACCCGAGCCCTAAGCTTAATACACCTTCATTTATAGGGCGGCATGCTGAAACATTTCAAACAAATACTGTCAGTCGCATGTATCTTCAAGTCCGCATGTTGATCGTTCCCCGTGACTGGCAATCGCCGTTTGTTTATTGGTACCAGTTGACAGATCGATCATCGTATCTAATTTAATGTTTTATGAACATTCATTTGCTTCAGAAACCATTATATTTTATTCTATTCTCTTCAATTATATTCTGTTCTGATGTGTTATATCCTTTTCTATTATTATGTATAATAATCTGGTATATTCTACTCTACCTATTATTATGATCTAGTCTATGGAATAGTGTAGTATAGTATAGTATAGTATGTTATATTCTATTCTATTCCATTGTATTATACTTAACGCCATTAAAAGTGCAAGTTTGTTTGATGTTTTTTGTGTTTATTTTTAATTAAAATGTCTCCAATATCGATTGTAGTGTTACATGTTAGAAATTATCCACATTCCTTATACAAATGGTGACCGATCAAATCCATGTACTGAAAGAAGTAAAATCGGAATTATGCGAAAATCACTTGCAATCCAAACTTGCGTTTTTAATGGCGTGAAGTATATAATATAAGTCTAAATGTATGTTTTTGCTTTTTGTAGATCAGGAGAAGAACTGGTACATTCGGAAGCAAAACGACAAATTGAAAATAAAACGTTTGTCAAAGAACAAACTGTAGAAACACACGACAGAATGCTGAGAGCAGAAGATGTTAGAGAGGAATTTCTTGTCTGCAGCATATGCACGCACGAGTATGATGAAGAAACGTACGTGCCGAGAATTCTACCGTGTCTGCATACGTTTTGTCAGCTGTGCTTGAAGAAAATCGTGAAAGGTCTTTCAGTCGATTGTCCACTCTGCAAACAAGAACACGCTCTTCCAAAAGGCGGTGTACACGGTTTTGCCAAAGATACCACCAGACGAAATTTGATCGATTTTATAAAAGTACGAAAACGGTCTTCGGAAATCCTTTGTAAAGATTGCCCCGAGGACCAAACAGCTATGGATTTCTGTAAGGAATGCTATATATTCATGTGTCCGGACTGTACAAAAGCTCATAAAAGAAGTTTGGCATCAAGAAAACACAACGTTTTGTCAATAAAGGAACTTCAGAATTCTGGAATCGATGTATTCCGGCGAAAACTCGTCTGCTTAAAACCGGGTCACGAAGGCCAGCAGCTAGCATTTTACTGTACGTCAGCCGGATGCGAGATGTCAATTTGCACAGCATGCACTGTTTGTGATCATGAAAAATCAAAGGGTCACGTCATCATCAATGTTCAAGATATTTACAGACTTAAAAAGGCAGAAATGGGACATCTGTTTAAAACGCTGGAGGCAGACATATCGTCAGCCAAGTTTATTTTGCAGCAGACTGAACAAGAGTCGTTAAATATGGACATCAAAGAACTCGAAGTTGAAAAAGACATTGATGACGCTTTTGAGAGATGTATACAAATGCTTATAAAACGACAACGACAAATGAAAGAACAATTGTCTAGTCTTTGTGAAAAAAAGAAATCGAACATTCAAAGACACGTGGAAATGTTGGAGAATTATCTGGATAGTGCGGCGAACGCTAAAGACTTCTCATTGCATGTATTAAATCACACCGATCCCACGGAATTTGTGCCATTACACACGACCTTATTACACCGCCTCCGGAACATGTCAAGCATAAAGGTACATAGTGGATAATTGGTGCTCTACGTTATGAACATAACAGTTGCTAACATTACGTACTAATCTACAATGTATATGTGTATTTATGATAATTATGAGGTTGTTCACGATTTTATATTCCCCAATTCATGTTCTTTTTTATTTGATTTAAATAATTTTCCATATTTTGACCCAAAGAAAAAAACGCCTTCTCCGTTTCATCAACCCGTTTCATCAACATGTTGTGTCAAACATGTCTATAATCATATATTATTATAATCATATATTATTATTAATGTTGTTATTATTATTATTATTATTATTCAGTTGGACAGGCACGTTTTGGACATTGAAACTCCAGTTTTTGACAACAACAAAATGGAATCGGAGTTCCTCGCGTGCTGTAAGAACCTTGGTGAAATATCCACCGTCGTGCAGCAGAAACGCTTGGCCATATCACGTGGTCATACACATATCGGTCTGCCGTCTGCTTCAACGGTCAGACAGAGCCAAGAGGACAAACGCTTTGGGGATATTTCGTGTGAGTTAATAGATCACATTGATACCAATGTCTCTATTTGAGTATTTATTTCTTTTAAGTAGGCAGCCTTATCCAAATTTGATGGAAGATTCACACTAATCGAAAACATATCTCAATTGCCATTCGTATTAAAACGATGGCTTTTCTTTTTTTATATTATATATACGTGTTTTGCTTATATTGCCTGTTAATGCTGCCTTGTTTGTTAGAGAATATAACTTGGCTGGGATACCTTTATTTACACCTTCCCTTTTATTGGGATGAAAACATGGTAAGAGTGAGGTTTGATGCACCCTATAACATGGTTTAAACCCCTGGCGTTAATAAAAGCAATTATCAATTTGGGAAAGACAGTTGCATATCGGATGAGAGAGTTCAATGTAAAATTGATGCCGCGCTATTTGCTCTTCGCCTATGTGAGGTATTAGTATAATTATTCATAATTCATTATAATTTCAGGTCCCGGTTTTTCCTATGACTCGGAGTCGGTGCACCAGTACCGCGAAGTAAGCGACAACCGAATGGTGCTGCGTAACTACTCCACTGTGCAGAAGCCTACCAACGTCCCGGGTGGTCGAAGATTGAAGAAATATCGGGGCGTGGTTGGCAGTCGCGCTTTCAATGTCCCCGGAAAATACTATTTTGAAGTGTTTGTAACGTACAATATCATCAAACCACTTGACAATATAAACTTCGTGTTTGAGATCGGTGTAAGTCGTCGTAGTGACATTGATAATGGTTATTATGTATACGACCAACTTCACGCCTGGTCGTTTTGCGGCCAACATTGTGACGAACATAAGCAGGTGTGCATCTGGTGCCGTCACCATGGTATCAACCTCGCACACCAGCCACTGTCGCACAACTCACAAGGAACGACAATAGAAAAGACATTCGGATTTCTTCTTGATGCTGATCGGCGCCAGTTTTCGATAATTGACGTATCTCGAAAACGAAGGTTTTACACATTTCAAGGTATTGACGTCAGTTCCGGTTTATGGCCGGTGTTTGGGTGTCACTGGCCAAGTAAAGTCAAGCTGGAGATGAAACTGCGTAGTGGAAGAAACATTGACACAATTCCAGAGTTCCTACAGGGAACGTAGGAGTACAATGAGACATAACCGTATTCTAGTTCACGTAATAACATGTGTATGCAACTGACAACATAACAGACATGGCATCTCTGCGTACCGCTTTGTCAAAAATAATATTAATTTGAAACTGATTCAAGTCCACAACTGTAAACATGTGGATATTGTTATGTAAGTTGAAGGTTGTAATTTAGTTGACATAATTATATACAAGGACCGTTCCAAGGCGGAAGCCCTATTGTCAACCATTTTGTGTTTGTGATGTCGTTTGCATTTGTTATTACTTTTGCTTTCTCGTTGTCTGCTTGCGTGTTTGTTTTTGTGTTTTGTGGTTAACTGTCGTCATGGAATGCTACTTTCCCTGTCCGATTTTTTTTGATGAAGTAGAAAAAAACGTTATATGCATTTATTTTGTTTGTAACATTTGAACTTAAATTGTGATTGATTATTTGATACCGGTATGGTAAACGTAGCATAACATTTAAACAGGAAATGTAGCATTCACAGAGACAACTGAAAACACGCATTCCAAACACAAAACAATTACAAGGAAACATAGAAGCAACAATGTCGACACCCCAAACATAAAACGGCTGACAAGAAGGTTACCGCCTAGGAACGGTCAGTGAAAAAAGCAGGTCCTAGGGTGCATTTAACCTCACACTTACCGTAGTGTCATCGCAAATAAACGAGGCAGTTTAAATAAACAAAGGATATATCCTCTAACAAAAAAGGCAGCATTATTTGGCAATATAAGTAAAACATACAAATGATCATGTATATCAGAATACAAAAAACAAATGCCCCAAACGTGTCAAAGCAAGTACTCGATGACTTGGCAGAAGTCGGAGCAACAAAAGAAGAGACAATAACTGCCAACTGTACGATATGACAAGATTGAAGAAAAACAGTTTACTTGTTATCATCCCTTTTAGGACTGAATTGACGTCACCATAGGGTTCAAAATCGGTCGGGTCATTGAACTAACAACATGAAAACATGTAGGCGCACTATTAACGCTAAACATGCAGGGAGTTGCAAAACGATATGGTAATGGCTTCTTTTGATAAGCTTTCGAACAAGTTTAATAAAGTAAGTATGCAAATGATCACGACCAAGGATCTTACGAAATACATCACATCACAATGGAAGACAGGTTCTGAGTTAAGTTAAAAAAGTGTGCATAGGCTTTCGAAGCTTATGGTAAAAGTAGCTCTGATCCTGATGGAGCAGATTCTTAGATTAAACTTATTTATTTTACATCGATTGTAACGAAAGCTCTATGAACTTATTTGAATCACTCTCGATGTCTTCCCGGGTAGAACCAGTACTAAGCAATGCAGATAAAGTGTCTTGCTCAGGAACACAACGCATATGGCAATGGCGGGAATCGAACCCACGACTAACAATGTCAACATTGAAATCATCTGTCCTGCCATATATGGTGTTTATTATTTATCCATTTTCAATCGAGATAATGTAAATCGAGAAAAGAAGCGACAGTATCATAACTGTTAATTGTGTTGAGTTGCAGTTATGTAAGGCACATAATTATTATTAACCATAGTAGAAAAAATGGGTTGTCAATGGTTAATATATCATCCGGAAAACGAGGGTGTTATTAAAGGCTTCGATGATATCTACCTGAACATCTAGTGAAGGACTCTACATGAAGTGTCTATCATAGCTATATAAGTATCACAAAACATTGCATTTTATGTTGACCTACATAAATAAAGTTTACTGGGCCATTCTGAACAGGAAGTTTCCAAGCTAAATGTTACTTTTTTATTAAATACAGTCATTTGCCCACACAAAACTGTACAAAATCTGATACGTTGACCATTTTTTTGTTTTGTTTTTAATTTGAGTGGTGTCCTCCATTTAACTATGTTGGGCTTTATCTCCAGAGTTTGGACCAGACTTCCTACTATTCTTCAACACCCATAATAATGTCATATTTTGGTGGCAGTGTAGTCTAATAGCTGCACATACAATTTCAGACTGTGTTCATCTCACCTGCAACCACAATAAATATGTCTGTCAGCAATTATTAAAAATATCAAGGGAGGTAACTGTGTAGTGATACATTCGGAAAGCAAATCTATGAGACGAAGTACTCAGTATGTACCCTTTGGGATACCAACACTCTATAAACAGTAGTTTCATACTTAGAAGTTTGGAAATAAGTCGAGTATTCGTATATACGAAGTTCATGAATAAATACGAAAAAATAATACGCTATTTGGAAATAGTGTTTGTGTAACTTTTGAAACCAAAATGTGAAACTTATATTTTGATATTGGTAGGGTAAGTTGATATTTGTCAGTGATTATATACTACAAATCTTGAAGCAATTCGTAACATGAAAAAGTTAAATTGATATTTGTCAATGACTATATACTACAAATCTTGAAGCAATTAGTAACATGAACAAAGTTAAATTTATATTTGTCAATGACTATATACTACAAATCTTGAAGCAATAAGTAACATGAAAGAAGTTAAATTGATATTGGTCAATGACTATATATTACAAATGTAACATGAAAAAGGTTAAATTGATAATTGTCAATCACTATATACTACAAATCGTGAAGCAATAAGTAACAAGAAAGAAGTTAAATTGATATTGGTCAATGAATATATACTACAAATCGTCAAGCAATACCTTAGATGAAAAAATTTAAATTGATATTTGTCAATGACTATATACCATTAATCTTGAAGCAATAAGTAACATAAAAATAGTTATTCCAATTTATTGCAGCCTGTTTTGGGATAACAAAATATGTCTGTGTTCCATAACTATTACATCGTTGTGAAGGTGACACCGATAAGTTTCAATTTGACGGGATTGTAAAACAAGAAGGTTAATTATGTGAGTCGTTTATGTTATTAATATTGTAAGAATTGTGTACAGTTTGCATGTTTTTAAAAGGCAATAAAGTCAAATTCTGCATTAGTCATACAGGTTCTTTTCATGTATACTTTCCCCGGTTGGTTGCAGGGGTAGAATACAACCATTGCAATTTCATCAACACACCGTCCCTACCCACCCTCCCCCAACACCCCCACACACACAACCTTCATATTAATTTTATCATTTTATATCGTGCTCTTTCAAAGCCTTTATCATGACATACAGCGTATGCAATCGTGGAAACGTGACTCCATCATAAATGGAGTGTTAACTACTGAATGTGCAGCAACTCTGCAGTTCTACAGGTAAAAAGGTTCTATGCCCATTCTCCATCTTATCTTGATGTAAATGGAGGATGGGCATGGGACGTTCATTCCTGTTAGGCACCATATACCTTGGTGCGCCTTAAAACCCAATTTAATTCAATTCATGTATACTTAAGAATATATATATATCTAAGAAAATACCAAAACTGCTAAATTATAAACAACAAAATGTCGCCGCCTTGAATACTGATTTACGACCGAAATGAGCTGAAATGCCTTGTTTTAACGTTAATGGTGGTGTTGTTGTTTTTTTGTTTTGTTTTGTTTACAGCTGAGCCATGAATGAAAAGCTTCGTCGAATCCAAATATAATATATTTTCTATTGACCAAGCGTGTCTGGAACTGCTCCTGGCACTCTTCATTTGCAATTCATTTATCTGTGCACAAAGCATGCTACGAAAAAAACATAACTGTCTTCTGAGAGACAAGCATTTGCTATTTATGCGTGCGTGCCATGAATGATCATATCACATATCCTCACAGAGTGACTCCGAAACTATCTGATATTAAAAGCCTCTCGTTATTAAATTACATGTAAACACTATGCTTATATCAATCGAAGCTGTACAAACTGTACGTAAGAAAGAATATCCATTTGATGCGTCCACTAAAAGGAGTGTTGTACTGACTGTTTCATTACACAGAGATAGTGCCTCGTTAGTGTCTATTAAAGCAAACCTCTAAGTGCATTGTAGTTTGGTATTCAGTGTTTCGTATTGAATTTACGACAGACAATGATGGAGTATTTAAATATGATCGTAGACGGCTCTTACATTAAAATGTACCAAAAAAAATGTATAAGAGAAGTCGTACATCTCCTGCTAACCTTACGTCAAAGTGTATTTATTCCTAAGGTTTAGTCTAACCGCCGCTTCCTTAAGTTTGGGACATTCAACATCCAGCGTGCGTGGTTTATAACATTAACATTACCATTCATTAACACTAGCGTTCGTTTAGTGCAGTGTGGCGGCTGTAAAAAGTCTCCCCGTGCTACGAATCAGTAGTGTTATTTTACTGGTCCTGTGGGACCAACGAGCCCAATATAAGTGTCGTTGAAGTAGAATACTGCTTAAGCCGGTGCTAGGGGGCGTGAGAGGTGTTGCTTTTTTCATTACTTCTCATGAACCGAGTCAATAAAACCGAGTCTGCTGCTTTATTCTCTTAATTGTGTTTTTTGCTCCCAAAGGATCACCTTTATCAGTATTTATTATGGTACATTTGCGTGTATACTAATCAAAATTCCTAAGTACCCACTTAAGGTTATGTCAATACATTTGTTAAATGTGTATATCACGCTCAATTAGAGATACGGTTGAACTGCAAAATAACGTGTTTAAATCGTCTGTTCTCATTGCATGAACATATTTTAAAATTTTGAAGTCGACGTTTTTTTTAGGAAACAAATTGTACAATTATATGTTGTTGAGTACTTCGAATTAGTGCAGCCGTGGATGTTCCTAATTATTATATATACAAACTAAAAATAGTTTGACATCGTGTTTTACTAGCATTACCACTACAAATGTGTTTTCAAAATATCTTTTTGAAAGATTTAATGTAAACGCTGAATTACAGTTATTTGAATTTCAAATGATATTCAATTAAAATGGCGATCATTTAGAAGTATCCATGTTTCATTTCATCTGCAATAAATGGCTCAAATGTCCTACCAATTTTAATATTTTAGCGGACTTCGAGTGATGTTATTTGTTTTATCAGCACATTGCATGTTTTCATATAAAGGGAGGGTAACTCTCAAAAAATGTAACAATTTAAACATACAATATATTTTACAAACTATTGGTCAAAACAAAATACTTATCTCATAACTATTCTAAGATTTATTTAAAATAAGAAAATTAACAAAAGTGAGTAATTAGGAATTGTGTGTGTTCAGTGTATTGGGGAACCTCGGGTTTAAAGAAATATTAAAAGATCGGACAGGGAATGTAGAATTCAAGGAGGACAGTCAACCACAAAACACAGAAACAAACACGCAAACAGACAAACAAGAATGGAAAAGTAATAATAAATGCAAACGACATCACAAACACAAAACGTTTGACAATAGGGCTACCGCCTTGGAACGGTCAGTTGCAAAGTAGGCCACTGGGGGTTTAAACCGGTTCTAGGGTGCACCAAACCTCACACTTACCCTACTGTCATCCCATTAAAACAGGACTGTGTAAATAAAGAAATCCCCGCCATGATCTAATCTCTAACCAACAAGGCAGCATCAATAGGCAATATAAGTAAAACACAAATATGCTCGTGTAAATATCATACAAAATTCTAAAAAAATAGCCTAGAAAGCCACAGTGAAGGTACTCAGTGACTTGGCAGAAGCCAGAGCAACAAGAGAATAAACCATTAGGGGCACGACAAGAAAGATCATAGACAAACATCAAACGCCACCGTCCCAATGGGCTTTAGGTAGGCGTCATCATAGGGTCCACAGCCTGTCCGGTCATCGTACAATTTAAGTCTCATTCATGTGACTTGACAGGTGGCAACCAATTTATGTGTTATTGCACCAAATAGTTTTGCCTCCCTTTCCCTAATATAAATATAGTAATACAAAATGCGGACTGTTGATTGTGTTTTATCATTGTTAACCTTAATTCATCCGAATGATGTTTTTGGGACATCCCTTATTATTTATTTCAGTTCAAATGTTTAAGTATAACTGACAAAGATAAGAAAGTGGAAAATAGAAAAGAGACGAATCTGAGTCCGCGACGTGTCAAAATAGAAAATGACGTTATTCGGACAAGTGGCTCACTCTAAAATTATATATGACTCCATTTTGTGTTGAATGTTTCTAGTGGAGAATGCTAGATCTTTTGATATGTGTTTTAAAACGGCGTATAAAAAAAGAGCATGTTTTGTCTCTTGACATGAACCATCCCTACATACAAGAAAGAAAGAAAATTACACCTTAAACGCATTTCGATAGTTGATTCGAATGTTTAGAAACTATCAACATTCAAGAATAGTATCGTTTCAGCCTAATGTTAAAGTTGTCTAACATATCAATATTAAATTATTATTATATAGTATGTCTTTAACTTCTTGAGCCCCGTTCCGGTTTGGTCACGGGGCAAAGAATAGATCCCTTTGGAGGGGTAGGCAGAGGGGTAGAATCTCCCCAAATTCATGTTCATTTTATCAGTTGTTGTTCATGTTCATTAAAGGTCTTCATCATGATCCCTGCATTGTTTCAGGTGCCATCTCGCTCACATCAAAAGAGCAGTGGCAGAAAAACAATAAACGTGGCTCCAGCGTAAATGGAGTTTCTACGATAGAATTTGCAGCAACTCTGCAGTTCTTTGGGCATCGTTATAAAACAGTTTTATCCAATTGATAAAAGAAGGTCCAAAGTTAAAATAGTTTAAACATGTTATAATAAATTCATGGTCGACGCAAAAAATATTAGTCCTGGAGAGTCTTCGTCATTCAAATAATCAATAACCTCAAATATAGTTCTTATGTTTTCTCCAATGTATCTACCTTTCAAAAATCCTGTTTGGCTATTGTCTATGAGTGTAGATAAAACTTTTTTCATGCGGTTTGCAATGCATTTAGTAGCAATTTTATAGTCCACGTTTAATAAACTTATAGGTCTCCAGTTTGTCAATGAAATTAAATTGTTGTCTTTTTTAGGTAATAAGGTGATAACGCCTTGTTTTTGCATAACTGTTAAATTTCCATTTTCATATGAATAATTAATTGAATTAATATAAATGTGTTTAATTTCGTTCCAAAATATTTTATAAAACTCTGTTGTTATTCCATCCGAACCCGGACTTTTGTTGTTTTTCATTTCTTTTAGAGCATTATAACATTCTAGTTCTCTTAAATTTCCTTCACACAGTTCGCGTTGTTCTTGATTTAATGAAGTTTCATTTTCGATGGGAAAAAAATCCGTATTTGTTATTTTCGTATTAATTTTACTATATAATTGTTCATAATACCGTTTTGTTTCTGTCATGATACTATTAGAGTCCGTAATTTCTATATTGTTGTTTATTAGTCTTTTTATGTTTTTCCGTTCTGATTTTTTTCTTTCTAGATTTGCGAAATATTTTGTGTTTTTTTCTGCTCCTTCGACCCATTCTGCTTTTGCTCTAATAATGATACCAATGGTCTTTTTTTCTATAATATTTGCTAAAAGATTTTTTTTTTCTAAAATAGTGTTAATCGTATTTTCGTTATGAGGGTCTAATTCTAGTTTGTCTATTTCATCTTTTAGTTTAATTTCTTCTTTTAATACTTTTTTTTTCTTGAGCGATGTATATATAATTGTCTCATTACGGATTGTGCCTTTAACTATTTCCCAAAGAGTATTGGGGTTTGAATCTTTATTTATATCGACTATTTCTTGTATAGTTTGTTTAATTTTAATTTGGTATTCTTTTTCTAAAATTACACTATTGTTCAATTTAAAATACCCAGGTCCGCGTGGTGTATTGTCCGTATTTAAATTAAAATATACAAGAGAATGATCTGAACGTAGCCCTGTAGATATTTTACAAGCCGAGATAGAATTAATAATATTTGAAGACACTAAAAAATAATCTAGTCTGCAAAATATTGGGGGTTTATGGTTTGAGTGCCACGTGTAATGTCTAGTAGTGGGGTTAAAAATTCTCCAAATATCGTTTATATCGTTATTTCCTATTATAGTATTAATCTTTTCTCGACATTGTTTGTTGTTGTTAATATTACCATTTTTCTTGTCTAAACTTACATCAATCACAGTATTAAAATCCCCACCAATAATTAAAGTATCACTATCATTTAAAGTGACAAACTCTTCAATACTTGACAGAAACTTCATATTATCAGATGTGTTATTCGGACCATACACATTCAACATTAGAAATTCTTGTTCATCTATGCTGATCTTTAATGATTGCATCCTACCATCTATAATGTTTTTATGTTCCAATATCTTGTATGAAAAATTCGAGTTAACAAGGATGCCCACGCCCATACTATTTCTACTATTTCCACTAAAAAATGCCTCATGCCCCCATTCTGTTTTCCATGTTACTTATTTAATACTACCAGAGACGGCATTATTGAAAAACATAATTCAATTTATGAACAAAGCAGCATCGTATTATATCTTCCCTTGTTTTAAATGTGTTATTTCCCTTAAAAGACCTAAGGACGTCGACACTTCTAACAATTCACAGTTAAGTTATAGACGAGTCTTTGGAAGAATGAATTGTTTTAGTAAAGCCTATAATACTTAATTCTTACAAAACAACATTACTTTTATGCGTGTTTGGTTGACTGTGGTCCATGAATTATATCCCGTTTGACATTTATATCTACTTTCTGATTTGTGTTTTGCCAGTTAGGTATGCAACATTTACCTCGTGCTCAAAGTCATTACATTGGAGCCTAATTATATCAACTGTATGTCTATAATGTACATGATATGTTCGAACAAAATGCTCGTTTGCGAGTGCACTCAAGTACTGTCAGCTACTATAAATATAATTATAACGTTAGTATTTGTTTGTAGCTTTTGAAAACTGCAATGACATAGATTAATTACTGTTTTTATTTGTAAGCTTCGTTTGCAATATGTGAATAAAACAGTTCGAACGTGTAGAATCAGGTACGCAACATTTACCTCGTGCTCAAAGTCAATACATTGCAGCCTAATTATATCAACTGTATGTCTATAATGTACATGATATGTTCGAACAAAATGCTCGTTTGCGAGTGCACTCAAGTACTGTCAGCGAATATAAATATACAGTCCACTCTCAGTAACTCAAACTCGCTTACTTCGAATTTCCGCTTAAGTCGAATTTTTGTCACGGTCCCAATTTTATTCCTTCTATTTTTATGCAATTTGACTTCTTTTAAGTCAAATTTCGACAAGTCGAATTATTCGCTAACTCAATATATGTCTGGTCCCAAACAGGAATCTATAGAGTAATTTACACTCGCTAATTCGAAGTTCAATTGAAGTGCCAAATGCAAGTTTGATCAAACACAACCCGCATTGAAGTTGATTGTGAAGCAAACAAAAGGTGATACTTGCTGAGATGATTTGACCTGTGACACAAATAATTAAATCATTGTGACATGTTTGTTAATTTATGTTCTTGCGTCTGATTTTCATGGTAAATTAAGGTTTGTTATCGAGGAAGTTTGTTTACGATAATTGAAAACAAAGGCCATCACGTGGATTAAAACAATTATAAGAATTATACTAATTTGACATGGAGGAATATACAAACTGGCAAAACGAAAGTAGAATGCTGCTCAATATAACACAGGTCTCAAATTTGAGCGTGGTAATAACAATCAGTAATTTATGTAATTACAATTTCCTGTTTGATCTGAATGAAATTATAACAGTAAAGAAACATATTCTGAACATATACGAAGGAAGAAAACATGTATTTCATTAAAAGTCGGCTAATATAAATAATATATATGTAAAGTGTAAAACTGGTGGGTGGGGTAATAAAATTGAAGATATTTCTGCCAACATCGTTTAATTCGAACTGCTGGTAATTCGAACTTTTCTCCCGGTCCCTTGAAATTCGAGATATTGAGTGTGGACTGTGATTATAACGCTAGTATTTGTTTGCTGCTTTTGAAAACTGCAATGACATAGATTAATTACTGTTTTTATTTGTAAGCTTCGCCTGCAATATGTGAATAAAACAGTTCGAATGTGTAGAATCAGAGAATAATTCTTAAATCTTTGGTAGAATTTACCACGGTGCTCCGGGTTCGATTTTCGGCCCTTGATTTTTGTTATTGGGTTATTTAGGTAAAGCCGAGAAGTGTCGAACCGGGAAGTCCTTTATATGGATCTGATATTGATATTTATGTTGATGTTAACTCTCTTGATACAAACCAACAGAAGTAATGTTCGCTATTACAAATACAAAACGAATATGAAAGGAGAAATTTGGAAATCGCCCAGCACGATAAATATAAAAAATATTGCAGTCTTGGTTTGAGAATGTTCATGAATGGTATTGAAAAGTACTTACTACCGTTCACGCCCTCTGGCCCCGAGTTGAGCAGAACTCAATATTTAAAATGTCAATAGTACATAAATTTGAGCCATCCCGAAGATGGTATGCATATAACGGTGAACCTTCAATGATGTATTTTCATACCATTCCATGGACAGTGGCATATGGTCCCTGTTTCGAACAAAATGTCTTGCCCTAAACGAGAATTAAACAAAATGGAGTTTAGTAGGGAGCAGAGGTTATGAAGCTTGCGTATCACAAGTAACAGTCAAAAGACTAAATTAAAAAGCAGGCATCCTAAGGGTGATTAAACAATACCAAGAATTGTTGGAGCCTATAGTAGTTGACACCTATTCGAAATTAAAGTAAGAAATCAAAAGTATTTGAGAAAGTGCCACCGATACCTGGAAATAAATATAGGGCTCAACGATCTCCAAAGATCGGAATGAATAACAGTTCTGAAACACCTGTTATCTGAAAAACAAATTGCATCGTATAACTCACCGTCTTGCTCGTCGGTGGTGCGTTCTTCTTGCATTTCATAAATCTACAACATCACAAACTGCTAAATTATGTAACGGGGTGTACCAGATAGCGCGATTCCCGCTGAAAGAGTTCAACCTAGTGCAGCTTCGTCACCGATAAATCAGCGAAAGCCGAAAGGCGAAATGAAGGCAGCGGTTAACCATCCCCAAATAAAGGCAGCGGTTAACCATCCCCTAAGATTAATTAATAAAGGCAGCGGTTAACCATCCCCTAAGATTAATTAATAAAGGCAGCGGTTAACCATCCCCTAAGATTAATTAATAAAGGCAGCGGTTAACCATCCCCTAAGATTACTTAATAAAGGCAGCGGTTAACCATCCCCTAAGATTACTTAATAAAGGCAGCGGTTAACCATCCCCTAAGATTACTTAATAAAGGCAGCGGTTAACCATCCCCTAAGATTACTTAATAAAGGCAGCGGTTAACCATCCCCTAAGATTACTTAATAAAGGCAGCGGTTAACCATCCCCTAAGATTACTTAATAAAGGCAGCAGTTAACCATCCCCTAAGATTACTTAATAAAGGCAGCGGTTAACCATCCCCTAAGATTACTTAATAAAGGCAGCGGTTAACCATCCCCTAAGATTACTTAATAAAGGCAGCGGTTAACCATCCCCTAAGATTACTTAATAAAGGCAGCGGTTAACCATCCCCTAAGATTACTTAATAAAGGCAGCGGTTAACCATCCCCTAAGATTACTTAATAAAGGCAGCGGTTAACCATCCCCTAAGATTACTTAATAAAGGCAGCGGTTAACCATCCCCTAAGATTACTTAATAAAGGCAGCGGTTAACCATCCCCTAAGATTACTTGTCATGAACTGCCAATCTATTAAAAACAAAAATACAGAACCTAATACAATTATTGTGCTGCCAATCCAGACATCTTAATTGGTAATGAGTCATGGCTTACCGCAGACATACTGAGTTCTGAAATATTCCCCATAAACATTGGTGTATTACGCCTTAGGTCATATACCACTATTGCATTTCCCATAGGCCTCCATTATAGCCTTTTGGCCTACAACCCCTATTCCTTTATCAGAACGGATGATAAAACCTAACTTTTTTTAAAGAACTATCTTAGAGACACTCAAAAATGACCAGCAAATTGGGAGTATTGTAATGCTTTCAGTCTCTGATATTGCCCTGAAGGTGGGCAGCCCCGGAATGGCAGTGAATAAATTTTACTTTTTGCAAATATACTCTCAGTACAATTGTATCCATAAAAATGCAAATTTCAATCAAATATCCTAAATGAACATGTTTTATGTTGGAAATGTATGTTTTGGATGTTTTATGGGGGATTTGTTATGATTTGGATAATTTAATCCAATCAGAATCTACCTTACAACCTGACTATATGCCCTAATAGACCTATACTTTTTTCGACAAATCAGAAGCCCCAAATCAATAGTGGTATGTGACCAGTAGGAACAAGATTGGTGATCATCATGGCGTAGTGTTCACTGCGTATATGAGAGACATTGTGTGTGTACAACTACCAGAATTAAGCACCAACTGTCACTTATCTGGTGCAAGCTGGAGATATATCCGTCCCATAAAAAGACCCGGAATACTTGGACGAATTCAATGAATCTTTATCAAGAATCGTGACCTACAGAAATGCCCACGTTTGCACTGGTGGGGACTTTAACTGTGGTGACGTGGTCTGGAACAGGTTATATGTAGCCCTTGAAGTGTCTGAAATTAATACACCAAAACAGTCGGTTGATATAGTATGTCACAAGTAGTGGAAATTCCAACCCGACAAACCCTAACCTGTCCCTGACAAATAATCCTACACCTGTTAATATAATTAAAGGACTACCTCCCATAGACAAGTCAGACCATGATATTACTTTTGTCGAGTATGACTTCAAGGCAAAAAGTATCAGGCAAACATCCTATACATTGTTCCTATATACAAGAAAGCCAACATGGAAGGGCTCAAAGATCACATTATTAACAAACAATCAAATCCCTGTTTATGATCTTTAAGACAACTTTTCTAGCTATTGACACTTTCATCCACAGATATATTAATAATTATTTGTTATTAAGTCTGTGTTTCATCCCAACAAAAATGACAAAAGCAAAATACAGCTAGCCTTGGATTGACAGAACACTAAAAACAACAAGTTATATTATAATGATAAGAGGTCACAGAGCCCCGACACCCAAGACCCGAAAATACAGAGCATATGTTAAGAAGGTTATAAAGTACACCGACTGGAGGCATGTATCGAATATATTTACAGATGATGAGACCGACAGACATCTTCCACAATAATGAAGGCTCCAAAAGATTATGGTCCTTCATAAGGAGTCTAAAAAAAGGAGACTACTTAAAACAAGTAATAAGGACCAGGCTAACACCACCGACAACTTAATCTAAAACAGCTTAAATCAGAAATTCAAAAGCAACTAAGAGCATCATACTGGTCAAATGTCGAAAGTATCATCACAATTGACGAAGACGCAAACAATAAAACAATCTGCACATTTATAAAGCACAACAAAATAGAAAGTTCGGGAATAGCACCACTCAAAAAATGGCATTAACTTCAAAGATCTACACGATAAGGCAAATGTTTTAAATGCTAGTACTAGACAATTGCAATCAGCATTCACTCCACCCAAACCTATAAACTAAGCCATTTAGCTGAACAAACAAAACGCAAAAGCTTTCCTAACAGTAATGCTCCTCAAATGCCAAGAATAAACATCTCTGTGCAAGGGGTAATGAAACTTCTCCTAAATCTAAAATAAAGCAGCAGGCCCGGACCAAATCACATAGGATACTAAAAGAACTAGGAACATAAATCGCTCCAATGCTAACAACAATTTTCAACTCATCATTCAAAACAGGAAAAGTTCCCAAAGACTGAAAAAAGGCCCATGTAGCCCCAGTATTAAACAAGAGCTGTCGGAGAACAGCGCAGCTCGACTATTCGATTTTTCAGAGAATAATAAATTATACAGCCAGTATATACCATCAGAAAGTATAGTGGAGTTAGGGGACGGGCGGGCATAGAAACTAGGATGGATATAAAATTATTGTTAGAATCTCATACATGTACATTAGTCTTAGGCCAAATGTGAAAAGTAAGGCAACTGTGAAAAAATGTTCTATACTCTTCGAAAATGTGCTAAATACCTTTTTTAAACATAGAACTGCAAGACATTTTTTCCCTCCATTGCTTTGGTGGCCATTTTGAGATTTTTAAAAAAAAAAAAAGATTTATATCTCGATAAGTACAATCATAGAAATCTGTTTGTTTTATTCTATTTCTGATACATATATCAAAACACAGGTTTGAATAGTAAATAGAGATAATACATATATTAGATTTGCAATCTGTTGTATTTAACTGACACAGACCATTATCAAAAAATACTTACAATAGATCTCTACCATTATTTAACAAATTTTTAAATGAGACGTCAGAATCACAAAACAGTACATCAGCAAAGTTAGTATAAAACACTCATTGTGGAGAATGATCAGTTTATGGTAGACATGCATATTATCATTGGTTTTAAACGAGCAAGCGCTGATAACCTACATAAAAAAGGTTGCTACTCCAGATGTTCGAAACTCAATCCATGAGACAACTGTGTCAGTTTATCAAATTGTTAAACCCAATACACACTCTGACACTGTTAGAGATAAACATTGGGCATTGGACCTCATTAGTATGAATAATGAATCACTGAAAGATGTTACTGAAACAGACATAGAACTGTTACCATCTACTTTAGAAGGAATACACATTATGAAAAGTACACAATGTGACAACACAAAGATGAAGTAGTTGCTGTTCCAAGACACGACATTCTGCTGCTGGTTGCTTGATTCATACAACAAACTGATATACTTACATTAGTTGAAGATACCACAGTGGACACGAAAGGTCCAGCCATGTCTCTATTAAGAGCCCACAACTCCATTGTTACAACTAAATATTCAGATTATACAAGCTCTGACCAACATCATGCTTTTCCGATCATTAATTCACCAGTTCGTGACTTTGGATATATTCCTTGAAAATCGCTCCAAACTAAATCAGACTGAGTGTCAAGAAATCACTAGCAAGATCAGTATGGACCTCTATAAGCGAGCATTGATACTGTTATTTCTGAACATTACAGCGGAAAGTGGGGTCTTCTACCTGGTTCCCACCACAGCAGTTTATTTGCCTAGGGAATACGATATAAGTCAATTACATTTACAATCTATGGATAAATCCACATTGTAAAGCGACGTTTTGACTAACCAAAACGTCCCTGGAAGCAATTACAACATAGCCTTTGAAGCAAGTGAATAACACAACAATTACTGGCAGCGTTATGGCTTCTAGATGTTTACGTGCCACGCATTGAAAGCAGATAACCCACGTGTGCTGAAGGAGGCTCAACAGAATATATTGACAGAATATGTGTTATTGAATTTGGAGAAATAGTTTCATTATGTTGTCACTGGAAGAGCTAGCCACACATTTCTTCTCATACAATAGACTTCCGTTACCAAAAATATAGACTTCTTGCGACTATTTGCTGCAACTCTGCAGCAAACATTGCTGCAAAGCTGCGGCAGACAAATTTGCGGTGACGTTGCAAAGTTGCAGCAAACAAATATGCAAATGAGGTTTTGGTGAGGTAAAAGTGTGCGGCAGCTTTGCAGCGAACTTCATTTGCATAACACTTTTAGTTGTAATCTTCTGGTGATGTTTTGGCGATGTTTGCTGCAACTTTGCCGCAGACCTCATTTGCATAGATAAGTGTGCGGCAACTTTGCAGCAAACTTCATTTGCATAAAATGTTACTCTGCAATGTTCTGGCGATGCTTATGGTGATTTGCGGCAATGTTCGCCAACACATCGTGTCAAACTTTTTCAAAATAAATAATTAGACTGGAATTATGAAATAGAACAATGGTGCTCCATGTTTAAAAAATAAAGATATTTAGCTCAAAAACATGATTTTTCTTTTCACTATTTAACATGGACTGCACCATATTTGAATAAATCGACACGATTTAAATATATCGCCACTTTTTAAATGCATCCTCTCGATTTAAAGTATATCCTTACGGTTTAGAATATTATATCCTCACGATTTAAATAAATCCATACGATTTAACTAAATGGTTTTGATTTAAATAATTGTTTGTGATCTAAATAAATCGACCTTCGTTATACTAAATGTGCAACAATTTAAAAAAATTCACTATATTTAAATGAATCGACACGATTTAAATAAATTGACATTATTTAAATAAATCCTCTCAAAATTCAAAACTCTACTAGCGTAAATAGAACTATTTTAATAATGCTCAGACAAGGACTAAATCGTCTTAAGTAAATGTTGCACATTTAGCTAAATCGTTAGGATATATGTAAACAGTAAGCATATAATTTAAACTGCATGGATAAATTTTAATCATGAGGATATGTTTTAAATCATTTCTGCATTACTCTCATGTTCATGGAGATGGCGCTCGGAGCGCTGTCATTTCTGCATTACTCCCATTTTATGGAGATGTCGAGCACTGTCATTTCTGCATTCTCTCATTTTTATGTAGATGTCGAGCATTGTCATTTCTGCATTCTCTCAGTTTTATGTAGATGTCGAGTACTGTCATTTCTGCATTACTCTCATTTTTATGTAGATGACGAGTGCTGTCATTTCTGCACTACTCCCATTTCATAAAGATATCGAGAGCTGTCAATTTTGCATTACTCACATTTTCCTGAAGATGTCGAGCGCTTAATTATTTCATTACTCTCATTTTCATGGAGATGTTGAGAGTTGTCATTCCTGCATTACTCCCATTTTCATGGATTTTCATGGAGATATCGAGTCTGCCATTTCGGCATTGCTCTAATTTTCATGGAGATGTCAAGGGCTGTCATTTCTGCATTACTTTCCATTTCATGGAGATGTCAAGCACAGTCATTTCTGCATTACTCTCATCTTAATGGAGATGTCGAGAGCTGATATTTCTGCATTACTCCAATTGTTATGGAGATATCGAGCGCTGTTGAGCACTGTCAATTCTGCATTACTATCTTTTCATGGAGATGTCGAGCGATGTCATTTCTGCATTACTCCTATTTTCTTGGAGATGTCGAACTCTGTCATTCCGGCATTACTCCCATTTTTATATAGATGCCGAGTGCTGTCATTTCTGCATTACTCCCATTTTCATGGAGATGTCGAGCGCTGTCAATTTTGCATTACTTACATTTTCTTCGAGATGTCGAGCACTTAATTCCTGTATTACTCTCATTTTCATGGAAATGTTGAGCGTTGTCATTCCTGCATTACTCCCATTTTTATTTAGTTGTCGAGTGCTGTCATTCCTGCATTACTCCCATTTTCATGGAGATGTCGAGCGATGTCATTTCTGCATTACTCTCATTTTCATGGAGATGTCGCTCGGAGCACTGTCATTTCTGCATTACTCTCATTTTATGGAGATGTTGAGCACTGTCATTTCGGCATTCTCTCATTTTTATGTAGATGTCGAGCGCTGTCATTTCTGCATTACTCTCATTTTAATGAAGATGTCAAGGGCTGTCATTTCTGCAATACTCTCATTTTCATGAAGATGTCAAGCACAGTCATTTCTGCATTACTCCTATTTTCTTGGAGATGTCGAGCTCTGTCATTCCTGCATTACTCCCATTTGTATATAGATGCCGCGTGCTGTCATTTCTGCATTACTCCCATTTTCATGGAGATGTCGATCGCTGTCAATTTTGCATTATTTACATTTTTATGTAGATGTCGAGTGCTGTCATTCCTGCATTACTCCCATTTTCATGGAGATGTCGAGCGATGTCATTTCTGCATTACTCTCATTTTCATGGAGATGTCGCTCGGAGCACTGTCATTTCTGCATTACTCTCATTTTATGGAGATGTTGAGCACTGTCATTTTAACATTCTCACATTTTTATGTAGATGTCGAGCGCTGTCATTTCTGCATTACTCTCATTTTTATGAAGATGTCAAGGGCTGTCATTTCTGCATTACTCTCATTTTCATGGAAATGTCAAGCACAGTCATTTCTGCATTACTCCTATTTTCTTGGAGATGTCGAGCTCTGTCATTCCTGCATTACTCCCATTTGTATATAGATGCCGCGTGCTGTCATTTCTGCATTACTCCCATTTTCATGGAGATGTAGATCGCTGTCAATTTTGCATTACTTACATTTTCTTGGAGATGTCGAGCACTTAAGTCCTGCATTACTCTCATTTTCATGGAGATGTCGAGCATTGTCATTTCTGCATTACTCTCATTTTCATGGAGATGTCGCTCGGAGCACTGTCATTTCTGCATTACTCTCATTTTATGTAGATGTCGAGCACTGTCATTTCGGCATTCTCTCCTTTTAATGTAGATGTCGAGCGCTGTCATTTCTGCAATACTCTAATTTTATGGAGATGTCGAGCACTGTCATTTCTGCATTCTCTCAGTTTTATGTAGATGTCGAGTGCTGTCATTTCTGTCATTTCTGCATTACTCTCATTTTTATGTAGATGACGAGTGCTGTCATTTCTGCATTACTCCCATTTCATAAAGATAGCCAGCGCTGTCTATTTTGCATTACTCATATTGTCTTGGAGATATCGAGCGCTTAATTCCTGCATTACTCTCATTTTCATGGAGATGTTGAGAGTTGTAATCCTGCATTACTCCCATTTTTATGTAGATGTCGAATGCTGTCATTCCTGCATTACTCCCATTTTCATGGAGATATCGAGGCTGCCATTTCTGCATTACTCTAATTTTCATGGAGATGGCAAGCACTTAATTCATGCATTACTCCCATTTTCATGGCGATGTCGAGCACTGTCATTTCTGCATTACTCTCATTTTTATGGAGATGTCGAGGGCTGTCATTTCTGCATCACTCTCATTTTCATGGAGATGTCAAGCACAGTCATTTCTGCATTACTCTCATATTAATGGAGATGTCGAGAACTGATATTTCTGCATTACTCCATTTGTTATGGAGATTTCGAGCGCTGTTGAGCACTGTCAATTCTGCATTACTATCATTTTCATGGAGATGTCGAGCGTTGTCATTTCTGCATTACTCCTATTTTCTTGGAGATGTCGAGCTCTGTCATTCCTGCATTACTCCCATTTTTATGTAAATTTCGAGTTCTGTCATTTCTGCATTACTCCCATTTTCATGGAGATGTCGAGTGCTGTCAATTTTGCATTACTTACATTTTCATGGAGATGTCGAGCACTTAATTCCTGCATTACTCTCATTTTCATGGAGATGTTGAGCGTTGTCATTCCTGCATTAATCCCATGTTTATGTAGATGTCGATTGCTATCATTCCTACATTACTCCCATTTTCATGGAGATGTTGAGCGCTGTCATTTCTGCATTACTCTAATTTTCATGTAGATGTCGAGCGCTGTCATTTTTGCATTACTCCCATTTTCATTGTGATGTCGAGCACTGTCATTTCTGCATTACTCCCATTTTCATTGAGATGTCGAGCGCTGTTATTCTGCATTACTCCCATTTTCATGGAGATGTCGAGCACTGTCATTACTGCTTTACTCCCATTTTCATTGAGATGTCGAGCACTGTCATTTCTGCATTACTCCCATTTTTATGTAGATATCGAGGCTCCCATTTCTGCATTACTCTAATTTTCATGGAGATGGCAAGCACTTAATTCATGCATTACTCCCATTTACATGGCGATGTCGAGCACTGTCATTTCTGCATTACTCTCATTTATATGGAGATGTCGAGGGCTGTCATTTCTGCATCATATGTCATTTTCATGGAGATGTCGAGAGCTGATATTTCTGCATTACTCCAACTGTTATGGAGATATCGAGCACTGTTGAGCACTGTCAATTCTGCATTACTATCATTTTCATGGAGATGTCGAGCGTTGTCATTTCTGCATTACTCCTATTTTCTTGGAGATGTCGAGCTCTGTCATTCCTGCATTACTCCCATTTTTATGTAAATTTCGAGTTCTGTCATTTCTGCATTACTCCCATTTTCATGGAGATGTCGAGCACTTAATTCCTGCATTACTCTCATTTTCATGGAGATGTTGAGCGTTGTCATTCTTGCATTACTCCCATGTTTATGTAGATGTCGAGTGCTATCATTCCTACATTACTCCCATTTTCATGGAGATGTTGAACGCTGTAATTTCTGCATTACTCTAATTTTCATGGAGATGTCGAGTGCTGTCATTTCTGCATTACTCCTATTTTCATGGAGATTCCGAGCTCTTCCATTTTCTCATTACTCCCAATTCTTGGAGATGTCTTGCTCTGTCATTCCTGCATTACTCTCATTTTGATGTAGATGTCGAGCGCTGTCATTGCATATTACTCTCATTTTCACAAAGATATCAAGCGCTGTCATTTCTGCATTACTTGCATTTTAATGGAGATGTCGAGCGCTGTCATTCTGCTTTACTCCCATTTTCATGGACATGTCGAGCACTGTCATTTCTGCAGTACTCCCATTTTCATTGAGATGTCGAGCACTGTCATTTCTGCATTACTCCCATTTTCATTGAGATGTCGAGCACTGTCATTTCTGCATTACTCTCATTTTCATGGAGATGTCGAGCGCTGTCATTTCTGCATTACTCCCATTTTCATTGAGATGTCGAGCGCTGTCATTTCTGCATTACTCCCATTTTCATTGAGATGTCGAGCACTGTCATTTCTGCATTACTCCCATTTTCATTGAGATGTCGAGGACTGTCATTTCTGCATTACTCCCATTTTCATTGGGATGTCGAGCGCTGTCATTTCTGCATTACTCCCATTTTCATTGAGATGTCGAGCACTGTCATTTCTGCATTACTCCCATTTTCATTGAGATGTCGAGTGCTGTCATTCTGCATTACTCCCATTTTCATGGAGATGTCGAGCACTGTCATTTCTGCATTACTCTCATTTTCATTGAGATGTCGAGCACTGTCATTTCTGCATTACTCCCATTTTCATGGAGATATCGAGCACTGTCATTTCTGCATTAATCCCATTTTCATTGAGATGTCGAGCACTGTCATTTCTGCATTACTCCCATTTTCATTGAGATGTCGAGCGCTGTAATGTCTGCATTACTCCCATTTTATTGAGATGTCGAGCACTGTCATTTCTGCATTACTCCCATTTTCATTGAGATGTCGATCGCTGTCATTTCTGCATTATTTTCATTTTCATTGAGATGTCGAGTGCTGTCATTTCTGCATTATTTTCATAAGAGATGTTGAGCGCTGTCATTTCTGAAACACTCTCATTTTTATGGAGATGTCGAGTTCTGTCATTTCTGAATTACTCCCATTTTCATGGAGATGTCGAGCACTGTCATTTCTGCATTATTTTCATTTTCATTGAGATGTCGAGTGCTGTCATTTCTGCATTATTTTCATAAGAGATGTTGAGCGCTGTCATTTCTGAAACACTCTCATTTTCATGGAGATGTCGAGCGCTGTCATTTCTGCATTACTCCCATTTTCATTGAGATGTCGAGCACTGTCATTTCTGCATTACTCCCATTTTCATTGAGATGTCGAGCGCTGTCATTTCTGCATTACTCCCATTTTCATTGAGATGTCGAGCACTGTCATTTCTGCATTACTCCCATTTTCATTGAGATATCGATTGTTGTCATTCTGCATTAGTCCCATTTTCATGGAGATGTTGAGCACTGTCATTTCTGCATTACTCCCATTTACATTGAGATGTCGAGCACTGTCATTTCTGCATTACTCCCATTTTCACTGAGATGTCGAGCGCTGTCATTTCTGCATTACTCCCATTTTCATTGAGATGTCGAGCGCTGTCATGTCTGTATTACTCCCATTTTCATTGAGATGTCGAGCACTGTCATTTCTGCATTACTCCCATTTTCATTAAAATGTCGAGCTCTGTCATTTCTGCATTATTTTCATTTTCATTGAGATGTTGAGCGCTGTCATTTCTGCATTATTTTCATAAGAGATGTTGAGCACTGTCATTTCTGAAATACTCTCATTTTTATGGAGATTTCGAGCGCTGTCATTTCTGGATTACTCTCATTTTTATGGAGATGTCGAGCGCTGTCATTTCTGAATTAATCTCATTTTTATGGAGATGTCGAGCGCTGTCATTTCTGAATTACTCTCATTTTTATGGAGATGTCGAGCGCTGTCATTTCTGAATTAATCTCATTGTTATGGAGATGCATTTCTGCATTACTCCCATTTCATAAAGATATCGAGCACTGTCAATTTTGCATTACCCACATTTTCTTGGAGATGTCGAGCGCTTAATTCCTGCATTACTCTCATTCTCATGGAGATGTTGAGAGTTGTCATTCCTGCATTACTCCCATTTTTATGTAGAATTCGAGTGCTGTCTCAATAATTAAGCTCAACCACTGCACAACTAGTCAAAACATATAAGAAATGGCGGCCATTTTGAATTTCAAGATGGCCGCAATTGTGGTGACTGAATAAATTATTTTCAATAGATTCCTTGTATACTAAGATCTGTACTATCATAAAATAAACTTTTCAAAGAGTATAGGAAAATATTTCACAGAAATGCAATTGAACCCTGACTATATATTATAGTAAAATATGGGGCAGGGTGTGAAATTTTATTTTTATAGTTTTCATCCAAAATTGCTGGCATTTGAAAGAAATCGGATGGAAAATGGGGGTGGGGGGAGGGGAAATTGGTTTTCTGGGGGTGGGTTGGGGTCATAAGATAGCTATATGTGTAAGTGTGTAAGAATTAACTAAAACAACACAGCGATTTGTAAACAACAAAAAAAACACACACACAAAACGGGTTTCGAGTGGGAGCGTGGAGGGAGTCCATAAGATAGCTATATATGTAAGTGTGAAAGAATTGACTAAAACAACACAGAAATATGTAAACGAAAAAATGGGGGGATGGGGGCGAAACATAGCTATGTGTAAGAATTGACTAAAACAACACAGAAATATGTAAACGAAAAAATGGGGGGATGGGGGCGAAACATAGCTATGTGTAAGAATTGACTAAAACAACACAGAAATATGTAAACGAAAAAATGGGGGGATGGGGGCGAAACATAGCTATGTGTAAGAATTGACTAAAACAACACAGAAATATGTAAACGAAAAAATGGGGGGATGGGGGCGAAACATAGCTATGTGTAAGAATTGACGAAAACAATACGGAAATAATTATGTAAAAAAAAAGAGTTTAGAGTTGGGGGCGGGGGTGGTTCAGGAGGTGGGTGTGTGGGTGTGGGGGCTCAACATAGCTATGTGTAAGAATTGACCAAAACAACACAAAAATAATCAGGTTTCGGGTTAGGGGCTGGGTGAGGGAGGATGGGTGATGTGGGGGTGGTGGAGGAGGTGGTAGGAGGGTGAACATGCCCCAGAATGGGTGAAGTAGGAATAAGATGAATAATGCTATAAGAAATCCCAAACCAAAAGTTGGATGACATAAGAAACATATTTTAAGAGATATATATATAACAGCTTACACGCAAACTTTGAACTGCCTTCATTGCACATTTTATGGGCCATCACAAATAGGGTTCCATGGAAGCCCGGATTTGTAAAAGACAAAATTACTTACTCAGCCCATTTCAACATACTATAAGAAAACCAATTACCAAATTTAGATGAGCTAGGACAAGTAGACCTGTAAACACAGCTTACACGCACAATGTGATGTGAAATGAGACACATTTTAAGGGCTATTTAATTTGGGTTCCTTGGGAGGCCAGGGGTTACAGTAACCAAAATTACTTATATAGTCCGTAAGATAATGCAATAAGGAAGCTCATGGCCAATTTTGGTTATGCTAGGATAAAAAATGTAAGAGATGTAGCCTAGACTTGTAAACACAGCTTACACGCAAAATTTGATGTGAAATTAGACACATTTCAATGGCTATCATAATTTGAGTTCCATGGGAGCCCATGGGTCATAGGAACAAATATTACTTGTGCAGCCCTGAAGATAATGCTATAAGGAAGCCCTTTGCCAAATGTAAAAGAGATATAATTGTAAACACAGCTTACACGCAAACCTTGATGTGGGACACCGACGCCGACGCCGGGACGAGTACCTAAGGTCTCTTATTCTGCGAATATCGAGCTAAAAAGGACCCACGTGCAAGGCAGCCAACTACAGACGCATATCATTATCCTGCATCACCAGTAAAATAATTGAACACATCATTGTCACCAACATGATGTTCCATTTAGACAAACATAATCTCTTATATAACTTCCAGCACGGTTTTCGCTCTAAGCATTAAATATGAATACAGTACCAATTAATAGGCTTTACTCAAGAAATATTTGATAACTTAGATAATAAGAAATATTCTGATCTTATTGTTATGGACTTCTTCAAAGCCTTTGATAAAGTAGACCACAATAGACTTATACTTAAACTTTACAGTCTCGGAATCGGTCCATATATCATCCAGTGGATAACATATTTTCTAACAAACAGATCACAATTAGTCCTAGTAGAAGGCAAGCAGTCTGATGAATGTAATGTCCTCTCAGGGTTGCCCCAAGGCTCTGTCCTTGACCCCTGTCCTTTCCTCTGTTTATAAATGGCATGCCCATAGATATCCATTGCTCTGTCTGACTCTTTCCTGATGACACTATTGTATACATTGCCATCAAATCTAAAAGTGATGCTGAAACTCTTCAGTCTGATCTCTTAAAATTAGACAAATGTGAAAATGAATGGAATTTAATCCTCTTAAATGGAAATAATATACGCTTATCGCGTAAAAGAAATAAAACAATATATCCTTACCATTTACATGGACAAATTTTAAACTCTACTGATAATGCTAAATACCTAGGCGTTACTATAAACAAAAACCTAGATCACTAACAGATTACTAACAAAGCAAACAACACTCTAAACTTTGTTAAAAGAAACATCAAAATTAGAAATCGAAAAGTCAAAGCCTATACAACTTATGTAAAAAAAAAACAAGTCAAATACTGCTCCTCCAAATGGCACCCATGGCAAAAAATCTACCACAGAAAGTGGAGATGATACAAAGGCGAGCTTCCAGATTAATATTAACAAAGTAGTGTCACTTCAATGTTAAAAGAACTAAAATGGCCTACCTTAGAATATAGACGAAAAGTGACATCTCTCATCATCTTTTACAAAATTCAAAATAACGTACAAGGTGTTAATTATCACCATCTGCAATCATCACGTGACCTGAACATTTTTATCCCATTTTCAAATACTAACTACCACCAAAACTCTTATTTTCCAAGAACCATACGATACTGGGATGAACTACCGTTACTCACCAAAGAGAGCTCTAGTCTTGAAATGTTCAAGTTCAGGATCCCCCCCCCCCCGCCCCCACACCCGCCCCCCACACTCACATTCTCACACTTACACATAGATGACAGGGTGTTTTTATTGTTTTTAATCTTATAAATTACATATTTTTATTGCCCTGGATTGCGCCTTCCTATGATCTTCAATATGAAGGATGGGAGTATCCCGCAGATGCAGAGAGAACATGCTAAATGATCAATTAGCATGGCTTCACTGAAGAAACAATTGCCCTGTCCCCCCACCACCACCCACCCACCCCCACCACACACACACACACACACACACACACACACCCTCCCCCTCCCCCTCCCAACAAACAAAGGTCAAAGTCCGTATTAACCTATGCAAGACATTACAATTAAATCGAATGGTGTTCAAAAGCTTCTTGATAAACTTCAAGTTCACAAGGCAGCTGGACCTGACAATCTCAGTGCACGCGTCCTCAAGGAATGTCGGGAGCCCTTACAGTCATGTTCGACACATCAGTCATTCAAGGTGTTGTTCCAGATGACTGGCGTACGACTAATGTTGCCCCTGCGTTTAAAAAGGGGAAGAAACATGACCATAGTCGCAGTACACAAGATCAGCTGGCCAGATTACAACATGATATTATATATGCAAAAAACATTGGCCATTCAGTAATTGCTATATTTTTAGATTTACAAGCAGCATTTGACCTTGCTTGGAATATAGGAATTCTTACTAAATTATTTGATTTTGGCATTAGAGGAAATTGCTTCTCTTTCATTAAGGCCTTCCTTCAGGACAGGAAGATACAAGTTAAGGTGGATGACTCTCTATCTGATGAAGACACATTAGAGAGAGGTACTCCCCAAGGTTCCATAATATCCCCCCTTCTTTTTAATATTCTCATTAACGACCTGCCAGATATCGTGAAAGATACCGGCATGGTCGTTAGCCAATTTGCCGATGATAGCAGCACGTGGGTAACAGGAAAAAACTTAAATAAACTACAAGCAAAAGCTCAAAAGGGCCTAAATTTAATATGGGAATGGGCCAAAAAATGGGGCTTTAAATTATCACCTAATAAGACAGTGGGAATTATTTTTTGGCAATACCATTCGTGAATCTGTTGACCTTTTTCTAGGTGACACTAAAATTATATTCAGTAAAACAGCCACATTTTTAGGCCTTGTTTTTGATAGAAAACTAAAATTTACAACACATATACACAATCTAATAGCTAAATGTGAGAAAGACTTAAACTTATTAAGAATGTTAAAAGGAACGGATTTTGGATCAGATTGAAAATCTCTAATTATATTATATAAAATCCTTATTAGACCAAAAATAGATTACGGTTCTCATGTATATTCATGTGCTGCTCCCTCATTATTACAACAACTTGAAACAATTCAAAACAAAGCTTTAAGGATAGCACTAGGCGCACTTAAATCAACCCCAAAACATATTCTAGAACATGAGGCGGGAGTTCTCCCCCTCCATTTACATAGAGAAGAGCAGATGCTGAGATACTGGTCTAGATCCCAGACTAATAAATTAACTAATCCTGTCAATGACATTATTAAACCTACTTACTGTAAAAATAAATTCAAAGATAGGCCCAAACCCTTTGGTTCAGTCACATTTAATCTTGTTGAAGAATACAAATTAAATTATATAAACATTCTAGACTCTAGTAAAAAAGATATTCCCTCATGGACTTTACTTACTCCAATAGTGGATATAAACCTTTCGAATATGATTAGTAAACAAGACAACCAACAAGATATTAAGTTGGCCTTCAACGAACATATAGATAATAAATATATTTATACAGATGGATCAAAAGACCCAAATACCGGTAGAGTAGCATCTGCTTTTGTCATTCCTACTTTAAATATCACAAAAAATAAAAAGAATTACAGATAGCCTATCAATATTTACTGCTGAGCTGATTGCGATAAAAAATTCTCTCAAATGGATCTACAAAAACAAACCCCCATACTCAGTTATATTTTCGGACTCCCTATCTAGTTTAACAGCAATAAGGGATAGAATAAGCAAATCAAGGCCGGACCTAATTTCAGATATTTTAATTCAGATTAATGATTGCTACCTCACAAACCTCTCAGTTACATTCGAGTGGTGTCCGACCCATGTCCAAATACCTGGAAATGAAAAAGCAGATCTTGCTTGTAAGGCAGGTCTAAATAATATATTAATTAATCAACCTGTCCCATTAGCCCCTTCAGAAATATACTCCATCATTCATAAAACAATTAACATGAAATTAAATCATTATTTAACTGAGCAAACAAATAAATATAATACTATTACAAGGCTCAGCAATAATTGTAGAAATCATGATCTTTTTTCAACCAATAAATTAATAAATAAAGATATCACTAGATTTAGAATGGGATACAATCTACTACCAGCAAGTATGGGAAGACATATAATAAAATATCTACATAAAGATTGCCCCTCTTGCTCTGTCCCATTCACCACTGAACATTTCCTCCTCGATTGTGATCAGCTAGATGTAACGCGAAATAACTTGAAATTTAAACTTCAACAACTATCTATTCCGTTTAACCTTCCAAATATTCTAGACCCTGAAAAACGGTATAGACTACCAGTTTTTAGTGCGCTTAGTGACTTCATTAAGGATTCACACTTCCAAAAGAAGATATAACTTTTTGTGTTTTAGCTGGATATACCATATATATAGATTATGTGTATAACAGCAATACCTATTCATGAGTCATATGATCCCTTATCTCTATATTCCTGTAAGTCCCAACCTGTTAGTATTATACAGTATAACCATCATCAGAACAATAAATCTTCAATCAAATTCAACTTACGTTTCTCTTTACCCTTCCCACTACCATATGTTTTAGAATTTGGACTGATATATATTCTGTCCATATTTAATTCATAATCTATCACTGATGGGGAATGACTTAGACTCATCAGTGGGTACAAACTCTGTATTGAAAATACAGACAGTTTATTACCTCCAATTGGAATAGACCTCATTTTTAACGTATTTTTTCTTCTGTGAAGACGAGCATCGGCCGTTAATCTGTTCCTAATGGATACTTGAGACTAATCAGTCCCACTGGATCCACGGGATACTATATCTTTTAAATAACTTTAAACATCGGCATTTTGTAATGGACTAACGTCCGTCCTGCCCTATTTACAATGTAACAGGTTTTAATCATAATATCTTATGTTGGATTTAAGTATGGGAAATCGTTCCTTACGAACCCATGCTTGATTAACGACAGCTGCTCGATTTTTCTGTCTATATAGTAAGAATATATTGTATGTCCCCACCGGTCCCGCTGTCTGATTTTAATAATTATCCGTTTTTATATGATTAGATAATTCCTGGCTGTCCGATTTATTTGTATATATGCTTGGTTTTATGTCGACAGCTGGGAAGAAAACATTTTTTAGTCTTGTCTGATGCACACATCGGGATAGGGTGGTAATATTATTAACATGTAAATCCTATGTATACTTCTGCCTCGTGCCCTCCCCAGTGTGGCCTCCTCGTGGCTTTGGTGGAGGGACACACTCCAAGGGACACACTCCACTTGCGTGCTTACTCTCATAGCGCACGCCTTATTTGGCTTTGTTTTATATTGAGAGATCTGGAGTGATGTCCTACTAACAACACTTGGTTTTTTTTATTGTGTTTTAAAAATATATGCTTACATCTAAAGATGTCCATTCCTTTTGGAAGGGAGCACGAGGCAGATAAAACATGGAGCATGTATATATGTAAATATTAAGATAGAATAATTTTTAAAAAAGAAATGGTGACGCGCTGGCGTTGGAATATATTGTATCCTCAATTTAAACTTAAAATAATAAATAGACCAACCACAGCTTAATATAAACATCTAAAGGCAGTTAATATACTATATTATTTTTAATCTAATCGCCTTCTGAATTTCACGGCCAATCCTATACAACTGACACAGTTGTCTACCTGGTTCTTGCCATTATTGAAACAATTACTCCCCTACAACTTCCCCTTCCAACCATATTAACCACCTACTGAAAAGCTCGCCAAAAGGCCTAGTGCCATAGGGCGAGCAAAAATAAAAACTATTACTCACTCCCCTAGTAATAATAGACTTGTCTCACTGACGTTAAACTATGTTGTTTCTCTGCAATATTGCTGAGTGAACAGAATATAATATAATATTCTACATTGACGTGCATCTGCTGCAGAACACTTGCCCACGTTCTTGTTAGTAACATCAAGCGCCTTCTATCAGTTAACAATATTCTGGCCGACATGCACTCACCTAAAAGCCATGTACACGACTACGTCCTAAATGGCCAAGTTACGAAAAAAACTGATTCATTTTGGTATATTTTCTTATATTATTTGAAAAAGATGAACATACTCAATTATTTTTTCATTTCTTGCTAATTGAAATATCTCAAAGAAAACGTAGCTGTATATAGTCAAACGGACAAAGTAAATGGAAAGAAAACTGTTTTGCATGTGTGCAGGTGCCGAGGTGTAAACGTGTCCATAACTAAGGGAAAACACTCCCGCACAACAACTTTGGGAATTATGGCTGCGCTTTTAAAAAAGCGAGCTTTGGCGGAATATAGTCAGGTTATCCAGGTACAAGTGTAGTCTTGATCCTGTTATGTTTGAACTTCTGTATTTTGCAAAATATTTAATGGCGGAAGTCCTTACAATCCCAAGAAAACAGCACAGTGTTGTAAGAAATTAGTATTGCGTTCGGCCGTTTCGTCCCTTAGCCCGTTCGCCTTGTCATGATTGGCCTTTAGACAATATTAATTAGACGTAATTTTGTATAATGTCTGTCATAGATATGTTATTTGTATAAATTATAAAAATCTATATACATATAAATTTGTTATATATATATTTGTCATTTTTTCATAGGAGCTTGAAGAAGCACCAAAACCTGTGAAGAAATTGCGACTCATTCAGCGGGCCGCTGAGCCAGAGATACAACTGCATCTGCAGGGACTGTCTTCCCATGATACCTTGCAAGCCTTACTTAAGTTTGAGGCGAGTCTGCCCATCAGCTGTGCCAGGTTGGGGCTAGTAGTGCGTGAGCTATTAGAGCATTACCCTAGAGAGAAGGAGCCCGTTGTGAGGGGGAAGATTGCCACTTTGCTGGGGCAATTGTCGAAGATACCTGGAATTAATGCAGAAAGTCTGGCTGATGAGCTAATCCCATTGTTGGATAAAGAAGGTACACGTCATTGAGACATTTATAGCCTCACTGTATCTATCTTAAAAGTTAATATCATAAACAAATCAACCACTGAGGTGCATTTTTAGCGCGACTGATCAGAGATCAGCAGAGCTTATGCCGTGGTGCGTTGTCCGTCTGTCTGTCCGTCCGTCCGTAAACTTTTTTCGTCCGTCCGTAAACTTTTTTTTGTAGCGACTACTCCTCTGAAACTACTGAATGGATTTTCATGAAACTTTACAGAAATGTTGCCCATGAATTCTAGTTGATCCTAGCAAAAATTCATGTTGATGGGAAATCCAAGATGGCCGCCAAATCTAAAAATAGGTTTTTAAAAAACAAGTTTGTAGCGACTACTTCTTGAAAACTCTAAGTGATATTGATATAGGACTTTTTCTAAAATGATCAGCATGACATGATGTTGGTCCTTGTTGAAAATCGTTTTGATTTGACGTTAAACATGGAAAACTTGTAGCGACTACTGCTCTGAAACTACTTGACGGATTTTCATGAAAGTTCACAGGAATGTTGCTCTTGATGTCTAATTGATCCTAGCAAAATTTCAGGTCGGCCGGAAATTCAAGATGGCCACCACGGCTAAAAATAAATTTTCAAAATACAAGTTTGTAGCAGCTACTGCTTGAAAACTATAAGTGATATTGATATGGGACTTTTTCTAAAATGATCAGCATGACATGATGTTGGTCCTTGTCAAAAATCGTTTTGATTCAACGCTAAACATGGCTGTCAGCGGCCATCTTTGTTTACATAGAGTTATATAATGAAAACTTATAGCGACTATTCCTCTGAAACTACTTGACGGATTTTCATGAAACTTCACAGGAATGTTGCTCTTGATGTCTAATTGATCCTAGCAAATTTCAGGTCGGCCGGAAATTCAAGATGGCCGCCACGGCTAAAAATAAATTGTTTTCATGTGTTGTTTTGATTTTAACATATTTTATTGCCATATATACGTACAAGTACAATGCAATCAGGTCGGGCCACAAGTGCTACCCACATTAGTTACGGCCCTTCCCTACAATGGAGTTTTAACAAATATAATGAATGGCAATTGCTATTAATGCGTATCAATAAACTGGATTAACTACAACATGATATGTAGTTGTTTTTTAATGTACATGTACATATAAAAAATGCAGTTACTTGTCCTATGGCCATGTTGATTCATGTGTTGTTAACTTAGGCCAAAAAAAAAACAACCTGTGTTTCCGGTGGCCTGACCGACCCTATTTTTTCAGAGCATGCAATAGGAAACATACCTATTTTTTTTTTTTGGCCTTATGTACATTAAGAAATAAATTGTTTTCATGTGTTGTTCTTGGGCAACTGATGCCTATACATAACATTATAACTGAACATACTCGCCTGGTTCATACCTGCAACCTTTTCAACTTTTGAAATCAGGACATTTTAATCAGCAATTTGTTGAGCAGGGTTTGAAATTAACTTTTTTGATCAACATGGCCATAGGACAAGTAACTTGCACAATTTACTTGTCCCCACACTTCATGTAAAAGTGATACAAAAAGAAAGATGAATCATCAAAGTGAGATTTCATTCCCTCAGTTGCATAACACCAATGAAAACAAGAAAGTTTTCATTTACAAGGTGCTCACCAATGTTTAGACATTATTTTTTCAGTCATCAGTTTTAAAGATGTAAAGTTCATTTCTTGTCATAAAATTTAGTTATACCTGGGACGATCAACTTGTCCCCAGTAGAATCTATAAGGCACAGGACAAGGGGACAACTGTTAATTTCAAACCCTGTTGAGTATTGTTTTCCTTTAAAAATATTATATACCTGTACTGAATATTTTTGACACCTTAAAGGGATCTGAATAACTTGAAAAAAGCTGAAAGAATTATCAAAATGCCATGAAAACTAAAGTAGATATGATGGTATATTGAACATTTGCAAAGAAAAATAGAGGCGGCCATCTGGGAACGATGATTTCATCGCGCCTTTTTACCATATTGACAAAATGTATTTTAAAGCAAAGAAAATCACTGCAAATGCAGATCCTGTTAGAGGGGTTCTACCCCTCTCGCGTTCATTTTGTAATTTTTTTTTGTTCATGCTCATTAAAGGTCTACATCATGACCTCTGCATTTTTTCAGGTGCCATCTCGCTCAAATCACTAGAGCAGTGGCAGAAAAACAATAAATGTCACAGTTGCTACAGCATAAATGGAGTGTCTACAATATAATTTGCAGCAACTCTGCAGTTCTGCAGGTGAGAAGGTTCTAGGCCCATTCCCCATATTTTATCTCAATGTAAATGGAGGATGAGCCTGGCATGTTCATTCCTGTTAGGCGCCATATAACCGTTCATGTGTTGGTGCGCCTTAAAACCCAATTCAATTCATTTAACCAGTTAATTTATTACAATATCACTGGAATCAAAGATTACAATCTGTAGTCTATTTGATTTCAGAGTCTCACAAGGCAAGGAGTCAGGTCATATCAGCGCTATCTGTGATTGGTCAGTCAGCACCTGGTCAGAGGGCACTTCATAAACAGATGGTCGACATAGCCAGACAGGTAGGCATTGTTAAACTTTTCACGATTACCTTTTTGATTCCTTAAAGAACAGAACAGAACTTTATTTACATCTCAGGCATACATATATGCAGTAAGAGGAAATGCAATAAAATCACAAATAATATAATTACAAGGTGTGACCAAAGACAGGAAAATTGTTCATTTTAGTACATTACATTGTTAGGGGAAACAAATGCTATATTTGTAAGCTGCAAGATTAAAAATGGAAATAAAAGAATAATCTTTATAAATGAGGCTTCAATAAGTCTATTAACAGGGCTCGAAATTAGCACTACGGTAGTTTGGTAGCCCGAGGCTGGTAAAAATGCTGCTGGTCTATATGTGTGTCTGGGTAGTCTGATTGGCTAGTAACAAAACTTGTTCAAATAAGAAATAAATTGATAGATTGTGTAGTGACAGCACTTTTCTAACCTAACCTTTTAACAAGCTGATATTTCCGTCTTGATCGTAGGTTCAATAAATGCCTGTAGGGCATTATTAACAATTGCCTCAGTAGTAAAAATGAGTGTTTTCCATATATTTTATTTTTAAGCAAAGTCTTGATCAAGATGTGTTTATGTGCGTGGATAACCAGATAACCATGCAGGTCTGGTGATTTTACCCAACTACTAGACCAGTAGTAAACCTAAAATGTAGCCCTGAGCAATGCATACAATGTAAGACGAATAATGATTAGGTTTAGTAAACTAGTGGTATTGCATTTACATAGGCCTAAAAAAAATATGTGTGTTTCCGGTTTCCCGACCGACCCTACTTTTTCACCGCCGACCCTAAATATTTTTAGCGAGATGAAAAAAAATAAAAATAAAAAATAAAACAATTTTTTTTTATTTTTGTATTCAAATGATAATTTTATTAGCATCAATTTAACATGCATTCATAGTTTCAACTTAACAAGTGTCAAACAGTTTGTATCCTGATGAGACACAGAGTTGTTAAGCATCTAATCTGGATCAAAACTGTTTGCAAAGGTTATCAAGAAGTTGCCTTAGTACAAAAATGGCATAATGTATGCGAACAATATATACTCGGTAAAAAAAGTTTTGGACCAGGTTATATAAAGTTATATAAAAATAAAACTAGTGGACAGAATTTAAATATTTTTTAGTAACCAAGGTCTACCCTACCCTGTTCATTTGGTACTAGAAACATTAAATTCCAAACAAGATTTGATTTTAAAAAAATATCGCGAACATACAAAGGGTCTGTAAAAAATGTTGCAAAGTCCATAAAAAGTAACAGTTACGGACACATTCGAGTAACCAATAAAAGTATTAATATTTTTTCACAAACTTCCATTGTAAATGATAATTATTGTTGATTGTTGATCTATTGTGACTTATCAACTGAGATAATAAGGGTTATGGTCGAATGTCAAGGTTCAGCGATCATTGTACGGGTTCAAACACTGCCATGGTCCAAAACTTTTTTTACAGCGTATATATAAAAAAAATATCTAAAAAAACAACTTTTTCCTACCTACCTACCCAAACTTTTTGACAGGGTGAAACCAGAAACACACATAATTTTTTTTAGGCCATATTAAAAATGAAGGCCGTTATTCTCAGTGATCGAGACTATAAATGGAGTTTGTTTAAAATACTGATCAATGATTGACAATCAGTTGCAGGTATTTTTTTTCCGAAAATATTGTATTAAAAAGCATACATGTATATGCATCAGCAGAGCCCCAGATAAGATGCGTATACTCATAAATTACCTCTGAACATATTAAACAAAGCATGATTTATAATCTTCATGCGCTACTGTACCAAATATATGCATTGAAAATTCATGTTCATTTTATCATTTTTTGTTCATGTTCATTAAAGGTCTTCATCATGATCCCTGCATTGTTTCAGGTGCTATCTCGCTCGCATCAAAAGAGCAGTGGCAGAAAAACAATAAATGTGGCTCCAGCGTAAATGGAGTTTCTACGATAGAATTTGCAGCACTTCTGCAGTTCAGGGTGAGAAGGTTCTAGGCCCATTTTCCATATTTTATCTCGATGTACATGAAAGATGAGCCTGGCATGTTCATTTCATAACCTTTTCATGTGTTGGTGCGCCTTAAAACCCAATTCAATTCAATTCACTTTTCATTCATTTTTAAAACATTTAATAATAATCCCCACACTAAAGTTCGTGAAAACATCAAACAATACATGACCCGATTATAATTTCGGTTCATTTTGCAAGAACAAACATGTCAACATCCTGTTAGGTCATACATTCTAGCACAGGGCATGGGAAAAGTTGAATGCTGGATGGATTCAGATGTTCATGTTTTCTAAATAAATTGATCCGGTAACTGCAGACAGGAAACACAAGCTGTTCAGGCATACTAACCCTTAACCCCTACATATATATAATGGACTATTCTTTCTTTGAATTAAGACCATTCCATTTATATGACTGTTGCGAGAGGCTGATCTGGGTTTACAATAAAAGCAGAGGCTATTATAGTTGTGCTTAGCAGGTTAAGGGCTAATATCCCAAGGCGGTAATTGATTGTGACTAACCTGATCGTCTATAACCGGTGAAGGTCTTTTAATCAAGGTATTTATTTTTTTTAGAATTTGATCAATGACAGTCACCTGACCAGAAGTAGCTGCTTGAATCTGATTGGGTGTCTCGAGAAGGTCTGTTGTCTTTTAATCAAGTTTTTTTTTTTTTTTTAGAATTTGACCAATGACAGTCACCTGACCAGAAGTAGCTGCTTGAATCTGATTGGCTGTCTTGAGTCATGTGATGCATCCACAAAGGGAGATAATGCTGATCAGACCCATGTAAATACACAGAAACTTCTGGAGAGTTATTTCCAAGATCAGGACCCCCGAGTCAGATCAAGCGCATTTGAGGCTGTGGTAAGTGTCGTGGCAGAAAAAAAGGGGTTTCAGTAGCATGGAGCAGGGCTAGGAGGCTATAGTAGCCCATGTGACTAACATGTTGGGTGACGCGGTAAAACGTCTTTACTGTGAATTATCGTTTAATATATGATGGTTTGGAGTTCAATTGTAAACAATAATTTCACTCGCGCTTCGGGCTCGTGCAATTATTGTTTACAATTGAACTCCAAACCGTGATATATTAAACGATAATTCACAGTAAACGATGTTCTTTTTCTTAAATATAAGTAAAACACATAAATGATCATGTATATTTAAATATAAATATATCGAATACGAGTCGAATAGGAAATGTAGCATTCACGGACCACATTCACCCGCAAACAAGCACAGAAACAAACAATAAATAAAATGCAAGATATGATATCACCAACATAAAACGGTTTAACCGTGTCTGCTACTTTTATGTATTGTTTGTGTTTGTTCCTTCCAAGAGATCTCCTTTTCATTATTTATTGATTTGTTTAGTGCTGTGTGGCGAATGTAAAATATCCCCCCCCCCCCCACCCCAAATACTGTAGTGCTGTGTGGCGAATGTAAAATATCCCCCCCCCCACCCCCCCCCCCCCCCCAAATACTGTAGTGTTATAACTTTCTGGTCATATGCGATCTTCAAGCCCATAAGGCGACAAACCGTGATATATTATAGATAATTCACCTTAAACGATGTTCTATTTCTATTCTAATACCCCTAACATGTGAAAATAACGCACACATCTGAAATCGTTCGCATTGCTTTGTTTGCTCTCCGTACGTTGCATACGTTACATACGTTACAATGTGCAATGCGCAATGCTTATTCTCCTAACGTTGCAAACGTTACAGTGATATATCGTTAAATATAACGAGATATTTTAAACTAGGCTATATAGTGCGGGTGTATTAGAATTTTTCGTATAATTTAAAGACACAATTTAATTGAAACCTGAGCAAACCCCCAAAGAGTGTGAAAGTGTTATAATGACAAGGGCATATTTTGATTATGAAATGAAAAATGTAATGTCTCAACTTTGAATTAGACATATTGTGGTAGAGTAGCTATGTATACAATGTATGGTATGCATTTAAATTATTCAGAGTTTTCAATTAAAGTTTACGCTGCAAGTGCTTTGTTTTATGATGATGTAGCTCATGTGTCATTACGTGGTCCATGTATTAATGTTCATACCCCATCCAACCCCTTATCCAAGAAGCGAAAACGGGGTTGGCTGGGGTAATAATTTCGGCTTAAAAAGTTTGCATATTGTAAAATTAAAACATTTAATAGGTATTAAATTTTAAATGGGTTATCACATTTTTTCAGTAAAACTGTTTCTAAGCATGGTTTATTTTTCAAATATCCGTTATAAAATCCTGTTAATATAAGCTTAATGGATTAAGGCGGGACTATATAATGTATTAACCAACTATTTGTAGCTACATGAGATAGATATAAGAAGGTGGACTAGGGAATGTACCAGCAAATGAGAGACACCCTGCCAGATGACGAAGCCTGTTTAACTAATACTGATTTTTTTGACTCTTTTACTTGTAGCTACAGTTGCATGAGAGGGAGCAGAAGTTGGATCAGGGAAATGTACCAGCAAATAAAAGAGACCCTGTCAGAATGGCTAAGCCTAGTTTAACTAATACTGTTTAGTTGACTCTTGTTACGTGTAGCTACAGTTGCATGCGAGATGTGGACAGAAGTTGGACCAGGGAATGTACCAGCAAATGAGAGACACCCTGCCAGATGACGAAGCCTGTTTAACTAATACTGTTTAGTTGACTCTTGTTACGTGTAGCTACAGTTGCATGCGAGTGGACAGAAGTTGGACCAGGGAATGAACAAGCAAATGAGAGACACCCTGCCAGATGACGAAGCCTGTTTAACTAATACTGTTTATTTGACTCTTTTATTTGCAGCTACAGTTGCATGAGAGAGGACAGAAGTTGGACCAGGGAATGTACCAACAAGTGTGGGAGGCACTGTCAGATGACTATGAAGGGGTTAGACTGTCAGCAATGCAGCTGGTCTGGGTACTCAGCCATATGTTCCCAGAAAGGTAATGTACTGAATTAGTTAACATAAATTATTAGCAATGAAATGTGTTTTTTTGTCCTGTCAACATGTCATACTAGTATTAGGTTTTATCCCATAATTGCCCTTGTTATCAGAGTGGAACGCCCATTTCAGTTGTATGTATGCTTGTTTAATCCAACCTGAAATGGTTTTGTTTGGTAGGGCATACAATGCATCAATCTGTAACACTATTAAAGCATTTTTTGTTATCTGTAACTATTTAAATTTATCCATTACGTGGTCCGAGTATTAACTGTCATACCCAGTCCAACCCCTTCTCCAAGAAGTGCGAATGGGGTTGACTGGGGTATGGAATAAAACCTTAATTTCTTAAAAAATTGCATATTGTAAAATTAGAGGTAATTTTAAACAGCTTATAGCATTTTTTTGCAGTAATTTTTTTTTTTAAATAAGTTTTATTTTCGAAATATCCATAATAAAATCCTGCTACGATAAGCTTTCCCATCTCTTAATGGAATTATGAACACGAAATGATCACAAAGTCATACCGATCTAAGTCATAAACTTACTATTTACCAATAGCTCATAATAAATAATTAACGTTATACATATTAGTTTGTAATTATTTATGAGTCGACGTAAAATGCCTGGTTTTAAAGTTCTAAATAAAACAGTTTTGTAATATGGAACTTAAAACAGGAAAATATTGGGACAGATTAAAAAATAAATAAGAACCAAATAACACAGTTTTAGTGTATTAAAAGCGCAAGAACAAATGTTGTTTTTCAAGAGAGGTACTTGTATTATAGTAAGGCCGTAACCTTTTACATATTTATTAAAAAGTCCTTAAATTGACAGTTTTTATAAAACTTAACATCTATCATGTCTGTCTATATGTCACATATATTCAGCATGGTTCCGGTACCCGAATCAGACGAGGAATTGAGACTGATAGATGACGGGTTCGTAAAGATCTGCAATATGATAAATGACATCTCGGTCAAGGTTAGAACCAAAGCTGCCAGTTTGTTGGTAAGTAGAGCCAAGGTATTTTTGTTTGTTTATATAGCATATGAAAATAATGAAAGATGAATCATAAAAAACGAATAATTGTTATGAGTCTATAATATACAACTATCCACTTCTGTTGAGGTTACCCGTTGACGGGCATTTGTTGATTTACATACATAGTTTATATTACACCTTATCATCTCTTATTTTTTAATAATTTTATCTTTATATATTTACATTAATTTTTAATTAATTCTTCATTTTTCATCTTTTTTTGCGCACAATATGACCTATTTATGTGTCGACGTGCCGTAAAACACCATTCATTCATTCATTCTGTTGAGGTTAATCGTTAAAACTATTCATCCAAGGGAATGACTATTGACCCGAAGCAGTAAACTATTGACCGAGACGAAGTTGTCATTCCCGAGGATGAATGATTTTTAACTATTTACTGAAACAGAAGTAGTTAGTTGTTTTATTATATTGAATCATATAAATTCCATTAGTTTGCTTACTTTTTGCTTACTTGTTAACATGCCTGACGTCACATCATGGGAAAGCGTAACGTCATTCTCAGACTATTGACCTGCAAAAAAAGACTATTGACTGCAAAACCAGACAGGAAACATTCTAAATAGTTCATACTAATGACTTACACGTGACTGTCTTTTAGCCAAAGAAAACTATGTATTTAAAATGATATATAATAAATCATACGTTTAATGACTTACACGTGGCTGCCTTTTAGCCAATGAAAACTATGTATTTAAAATGATATATAATAATTGATGTTAATACCTTACTATTTCCATATATAAAAAATACAGATGATTGATGAAGTGTATATATATATTTATAACATGTATAAACAAACAATCAAGCTATTTGTTGACTGTTTGTCTGTCGTCACCAAGGCAAAGCCTGGGGGAAGAGCATCTGCCTTGCATGCGGAAGGTTGGAATTTAATCCAAGGCCAGGTCATACCAAAGACGTCATACAAGATGGTGCTAGTAACCACCTTGCTTAACGTTCAGATATAAAGGGTAGTTCAAAGACTGGTGGTCGCAGTGTCAGTATATTATTTGCCTGGGTGGGGTATCACGTCCTGTGTCTACATCATGATATCCCAGTGTGGCAGCACTGTCAAGTTGAGCATTGAGCTCATAGCTACAAGTAGACACCCTGGTGATATGACTGAAAGATTGTAAAAGGTGACGTTAAACCACAAACACACATGCCATCTGATTGTGACTTTTCAGGGGTCTTTACATCTGGTGAGTGCCCGGTTCTTGGAACAAACTCTCGACAAGAAACTCATGTCCAATATGAGGGTAAGTAAAACTTGAATGTCACCCATCAGTATCTCAGGCATTCATGTTTGGTATTTTACTAAATTAAGGTAACTTAAATGGAATGAAGCGACACAGCCAAACAATCTTTATCATCGAGAATTGTCTAAAAAAATATGACCATTTGAAGGTTCTGTTGAAACGGATATGAAAGCTGCCATTTTGAGAGCTATGACATCATAGTTCTAAATGACCATATATGGATTATTTTTGTAAATATGAACATTTATTGATTCATAGGAAAAAAGCAACTGTATGAATACAGCAACTGTATGAGAAATATGTATACTTAATGGTAATAATGCTTTATAATGACCAGTAAAGGATTTTGCCTTCATTTGCAGTGATTTTCTTTGCTTTAAATGGTATTCATCAAAATTCGATATATGGTAATTTGGAACTATGTCTGACGACACCCATATCCGTTTTAGAACAAACTTCAAATGGTTATATCTTTTTTTGTTTATCTTCCGATTTTCAGAACTCCCAATAATAGAGCTTGTTTGGCTGTGTCGCTACATACCCTTTAAGAATGATAATAAATATTTTACTGTATATTAGCATATTGTGTGAAGAATATAGTTTTACCAAATTAGGTTTGTTCACAATATCTTTTGAAAATCTTATATTATACTATATAGACTCATGAAAAGAAAACAATGTGTTTAATTATTAAAGAACACATCAGATAAGGAATTTTCTAGCTCTTTATACCCCCCGCAAACGAAGTTTGAGAGGGGGTATATAGGAGTCACTGCGGTGGGCGGTCTGTTGGTCTGTCTGTCGGTCGGTCTGTTGAATCTTGTGGAGTGAACTACTTCTGCAGTTTTCCAGATATTGATTTGAATATACATGATGAATTGAATTGAATTGAATTGGATTTTATAGTCGCACCAACAGCTAAGGTCATATGGCGACTTTCCAGCTTCCATTGGTGGAGGAAGACCCCAGGTGCCCCTCCGGGCAATTTTCGTGCACGGACGGGCACCTGGGTAGAACCACCGACGTTCTATACATGATGAACATAAAGTGTACATGTGCGTGACACAATTTTAGTTTGGCTCGGTCAATTCCATGCAGAGTGATTGCCCTTGCACTTATTAAGAACTACTATATTCAGCCTATGCAATCTTGTAGAGCAAACTACTTCAACAGTTTTCAAGATATTCAATTAAAACTTTGTATATATGATCAACATGAAGTGTATATTAGCATATTGTGTGAAGAATATAGTTTTACCAAATTAGGTTTGTTCACAATATCTTTTGAAAATCTTATATTATACTATATAGACTCATGAAAAGAAAACAATGTGTTTAATTATTAAAGAACACAGCAGATAAGGAATTTTCTAGCTCTTTATACCCCCCCGCAAACGAAGTTTGAGAGTTATACCCCCAGCAAACGAAGTTTGAGAGGGGGTATATAGGAGTCTCTGCGGTGGGCGGTCTGTTGGTCTGTCGGTCGGTCGGTCTGTTGAATCTTGTGGAGTGAACTACTTCTGCAGTTTTCCAGATATTGATTTGAATATACATGATGAACATAAAGTGTACATGTGCGTGACACAATTTTAGTTTGGCTCGGTCAGTTCCATGCAGAGTGATTGCCCTTGCACTTATTAAGAACTACTATATTCAGCCTATGCAATCTTGTAGAGCAAACTACTTCAACAGTTTTCAAGATATTCAATTAAAACTTTGTATATATGATCAACACGAAGTGTAGATGTGCGTGACACAGTTCGTCTCGGTCAATTCCATGCAGACTTATACCCTTGCCCTTAGTCAAAATTGCAGTCTTGTGGAGTGAACTACTTTAACAGTTTTGAAGATATTGAATTGAAACATTGTGTATGTGATAAACATGTGTGTGACACAATTTTGGTGCAGCTCAGTCAATGCCATGCGGAGTTATTGCGCTTGATCTGCACTTATTCAAAATTGCTATATATTCAGCATATGCAATCTTCTACAGTTTCCCAGATATTCAATTAAAACTTTGTATATTTGATCAACATGAAGTGTTAGGGTGTTATTCTGCGTTGCCACCTTGCTATTCCATCACAAACTGAATATCACTCGCAACCTTGGCATTCCATCACAAACTGATTATCAATTGCCACCTTGCCATTCCAACACAAACTGATTATCAGTTGCCACCTTGCCATTCCAACACAAACTGATTATCAGTTGCCATTTTGGCATTCCAACACAAACTAATTATCAGTTGCCACCTTGCCATTCCAACACAAACTGATTATCAGTTGCCATCTTGACATTCCAACACAAACTGATTATCAGTTGCCACCTTGCCATTCCAACACAAGCTGATTATCAGTTGCCACCTTGGCTTTCCAAACTGATTATCTGTTTTTTAATCCTGATAGAGAAAGCGGACAGCTGCTGAGAGAGCGAAGGAGAACTTTCAGACTGGCGTCTGGTCGACCGGGCAGAAGTGGGCCGATGATGCCCCTAAGGAGGAGATTGACCCAGATAATATCAACCTGATGAATATAGGAGCATGTGGGGTCTTCGTCCATGGACTGGAGGATGAATTCTCAGGTAGATATGTATGTTTCACCTAAATGTTACCATTTGATAAACATGTGACATTTTCAACCAATCCAAATTCTTCTTGATCACTCACAGATTCATGGTCACTTACATATTACTGTGAAATCCTTAATATTCATAGTGGATTAAATTTCGTGGTTGACCCGAAGCACGAAATCAAATCCCCACAAATGCTTGATGCCCAAAAATTGAATAATATGTACAAAAACGGCATGGATTCGGAATTCATAATGTTCAGTACTGCATTGCAGTTTTGGGCTCATCTTTTTAAAAGTCAAGAACAATTGAACCAAGTTGCATGTTGTTAGGAAAAATGGTTTATTTGAGTGTTTGGTTTCTTTATATATTTACATTAATTTTTAATTACTACTTCATTTCTTCATCTTTCATCAGTTTTTGCGCACAGTATAGCCTTTTTGTGTGTCGACGTGCTGTAAAACACCATTCATTCATTCATTAAACATTTCGAAGCCATATGTTTATGTTCGCAGTTGTGTACTAGTAAGTCGTTCACGAATGGTATTAACGTTTGTTATCGTTGTCATAAATTACCGAGTACTTAGTATTATTTGTTCGACCATGGGGTGGGTTCTCATTGAATTGAACACGGAAATGATTTTTTATATTGTATTAACAAGAACATACTAGAAATGGACATGTACAGAACACAAATAAAAAATTGTATTTTGAAAACAAAAAGAAAATAGCTACCAAATTTTGCATTTTTTCAATGACTCATTCGGTATTGGGCAAGATACTAACGGTTAAAGGCAATTTATAGAGCATAGAGGACATGAAAACTGAGTAACAAATCAATAATCAGAGTTTTACAACACAAATCTAACATGAAAAGGAGGTTAATTTTGGTAAAAGGCATGACGGAGTTATGGTTTTTTTCATATAATATTATTTAATGATAATCAAACGTGAGTTGTACACATGACCGATTACCAGAAAAAACAGGAAATAATTAGCAAGGTTGAGCAATGGTAGACTGATCTACAGCGTTTGTTTGAATGAATCGGAAAGGTCTGCCAGACATTTTTTTACTAGTCTAGCAGTGACTTTATTTACAGACAATGCTCCCAAAAATCAGAAATGCGCGAATTTACGTCCCCTCGAAATTGTCTTTTTGAAAAGAACCTCGAAATTTAATGCCCATAAAATAAAATGATTCCACAGTATCTGTTTTTAAAAAAACGTTTAATATTTATTTGTAACCTACAATTTTTTTTTCAAATGGTACATACTTGTATCTTATGTTTTGGGGTGGATATATATAGATTCTCCTCCTCTCTCTCTCCCTGCACACTGAATAATTATGCTATACATGATGTTGGGATTGGGTTGTTTATTTCAAAGGATTGTGGTATTGTATGAGTACCCCCATTCCAAAGTTAATAAAGGGTCAGGTGCCTGGACATTAATAAATTTTCTACCTGTCCCAGTTGTAGGCCAAACCCGTCCCCCCATCTCACCGTGATGTGTGAGTTGGCCTTCTACTCCGCATTGTTCGCCCTGCAGTGCCAGAACAGCATAGCAGACATGTTTAATGATGAGATATAACATCACAGAGGTGCGTAACTGTACACTAGAATCGAAGTGTGAGTTGGCGTCCCACTCCACATTGTTCGCCCTGCAGTGCCAGAACAGCATAGCAGACATGTTGAAATATAATAACATAACAGAGGTGTGTAACTGTACACTAGACTCGATGTGTGAGTTGGCATCCCACTCCCCCAATGTTTGCCCTGCAGTGCCAGGATAGCATAGTGGACATGTTTAATGATGAAATATAATAACATTACAGAGGTGCGTAACTGTACACTAGACTCCATGTGTGAGTTGGCATCCCACTCTCCAATGTTTGCCCTGCAGTGCCAGGATAGCATAGCAGACATGTTTAATGATGAGATATAATAACATAACAGAGGTGTGTAACTGTACACTAGACTCCATGTGTGAGTTGGCATCCCAC